>OZ034973.1:3094631-3309631 GCA_964030785.1 Siderastrea siderea
GTACGCCATATTCATAGCCTCTAGTCTGTGCTATCTTTTAATTTCCTGGTGTAACATGCAGATTTCTGCATCGCTTGTTACAGCGACCTGGCCTCTTCAAGTTCTGTTCTGTGCCATCTTGTCATATGTCGTGTTAGGGGAGGTCCTGACTGCCATTGAATATTTTGGGGGAACGTTGATCATAGTTGGACTAATGGCAGTGGTGTGGTCGAATTATTCAGAGGAAAAAATAAGCAACGATAATGAAAGAAGGGAAGAAGAAGAAGAGTTGATGTATGACTCATATGACGTGAACATGTCACAGTAAGATATTTTTGCTTGTAGAGTTCCTCAATCAAAGAATATGGAAGTGCCAGGACCATATAGATTAATTGGATAATGGATTAACATCTCAACTTAATGAGTTCAGTATTGAACCTATAATCAAAATTAGAAGTTGTTGGGAAGGGGGATTATTTTTATTGATAGGCTCAGAAAATTGAAAAGATAAGTTAAGGAAGGGAGGTGATAATTGTGAAAATTTTCTGAGGAAATGAAAGTACACAAGTGAGTGTAGGCTCTCTGCAATGTAGGTCACACAGCTGAGGTAGCTTTTGGTTATGTTTAGTTACTAGTTGTCAAGAGTAATTTTCTTCGCTTAGCCATGACAAGATTTAGGGAAGACATATTGCCTGGGATAATACAAACTACACTTTACACATTAATGTAGATATGTCATGCCAAGTTGGTCAACGTTTACTTAGATACATGGGACCCAAACTAAGAAATTATGAGATGAAGCCTTTATTTAAAGAGGGTAACCAGATAATAGTGGAAGTCCACTAATAATCTTGTGACCCTCCAGCTATATAACTGAACAATCAAAATTAAAATCTACGTAAAAATCTATATAAAAATGGATATAAATAGATAAAACTACAATATGACATTAGAAATATAACTCGCAAACAACCAAAACAATCTTTCAAATTGAGTTAGACCACTATAGCTAATGATGTCAAGAATTAGCCCACCATATCTACTTTGATAGAATATACATAAAGTAGACCTTGCTTCAGTGTTCACGGGCACTAAGTGTGCGAAGTACCTTTTATGCAATTCCTAGTAACGTGTGAATAATGTAAATAGTATTTTCCAAAGTATAATATATGTAAGGAGTCCTAGTTTACATAACTAGTGTTCCAGCATCCCCATTAATTATTATTGTGACACTTAAACAAAGGTTGTTATTGTATGCCCATTAAAACAACTGGAGTTTTCGTTAGAGAAATGTTGCTGTGGACCTTCGTAATATAGGAAAATTAATGCCTACTCTTTACTCTTGTGTGGACATTTATAGTCGTGTGTGTAAAAATTATTTTTCTTATTTCTTTCATGCAATTTCACTTTGTTTTGTTTCACAAAGTTCAGGAAATCCGTAAATTCTAACACATTTGACAGTTCCTTTCCTGGATGATTCAATGGTTCTAAAAAACGGCAAAAGACGCTGTACGCTGTAAACATTGTTTGCTGACAACGTAACATTAGCATTTTCCTTCGGCCTAAACTGTAATATAATAAGCGTTTTGTGCTACACTTAAAGCTGTTGGCAACATGACAGCAAAATGTCGCATTTGCATTGTGGCTTTGTAGTATGGCATTCCTGATTGGAAGCACGCTTCTTAAGTACCGGAAGTGCGCAGTGAAGCAAGCCAAAAGTAAGCTCCATGGCGTTTGGTGTGTGGAGAGTATGGCTTGCTCTTGTTATCCTCCAGCTTGGCCTTGGAGCTTTCGGAGTTATTGTTTCCAAGTTTGCTAAAGAAGACAAAGCAGATCCAGTGATCTTAAGCTTGATTCGCAACGGCGGCAGTTTTCCATTGCTTTTGATTTCTGCCTTTATCGCCGAGAAGACGATTCAGGTACCATCGCTGAGGTAGGTATCCTTTTTGTTTATATGAAATTTCCTTTACTTCAGTCAAATAAAACGCCACTTTTTTTCTGATCAAATAGATCATCAGGCTTTCTCCTCCTTGTAGGAATTTTTATTTTAGTTTTTTTTTTGTTTTTTGTTTTTTTGTTTTTTTTTTTGTCAAAGTTGCATTTATTAACTTGTAAAGGATTTGTCTTCAGATGTTCTGTCATCGTGACCTTTTACGTTTTTTTTTTTTTCATCAGAAGAAGTTTACCGCATATAACTTCCAGTTTTCCTCTGCGGTAGAATCCTAAAAATGTCAAAATCTTCCTATGAGCTAGCTAGATATCGGGGTTTTTTTTATTCGACAGTCAAATGTTAGCCACCCCTTCCTTTCTTTAGCTATTTATATCGTTATTTGACTCGTCACGCAACGCTTCCATCCAAGTAACGGCTGCGAGACCAGGGAGACATCCATACAAAGGTGACAGGGGTGATCATCGTACAGTTTGAAAGGAGCTCGGTATATGTACAACAGCAGCGAATAACGCTAATGAGTATTTTCTAACGTCACCGTAAAAAGTCTTGAGGTGAAATTGGCCCCTACAGTAAGTTTCGAAAGGAACCAAATCCCGCCGCTTATAAACCCTAAGTAAAGTACAGAAATTTCTCAACCATTTAAAGCCGAACTTAACCAGTGGTTCTGTTTTCTGGATAATCCGATGAAAATTACGGCCATTTTGAGAAGCTCGCGTATATCCCGACGTGAACAATCGAACCAAATCGAACGTTCGATTAATTGAATTCAGTCGAACCCAATCGAACCTAGTCGTTCGATTAAGTTCGATTGGGTTTGATTGAGTTCGATTGCCGAACAGTTCGATTGGTCACGTCAGGCGTATGCTCAACACCGCTAACCAATCTACTCTTCGTGATCCCTATACTAGAATCTCGTTTTGTGGGCGTGACTTCAGTTCATTCGGGAAATTTCATCCTGTCATATATGTTTTTTTTCACTTTAGATTCAACTTTATCCCCTTGAAGGTATGTCGATCACCCCCGCGTCTTTTATATTTTCATTTATCATGTTCAGACTCGTACCCAGTCGCCACCCAATTATTCTTTTTCGCATTGGAATATGGGAAGACGATCAATGCGCGCATAGCCTTTTGGGACGGAGGGAGAGGTGTGACGTCGCTTCGCAATTTTCTTCCGTCCTTCTTTTGAAGCACAGCAAACTCATCAAATCCTACCCATAAACCACAGCGCGGACAAGAGAAGCGACTGGGTACGAGTCTGTATCATGTTTATCACAATGGTGCCCCTAGAAACTGCATTCCAATTCAGGAAAGCGCGAGACATCCTCATGCACTAGTGGAAGTTCCTTGACGAAGGAGCACGTAATGAACCTAAAGAAATCTGCGAGGAGATTTTTACGGCGCGATATTTAAACAAGGCTTACATATCTTTGATTTCTTCGTTGCCAGGGAACTTCCCCTTTTTATCGTTCTTGGCCTAGGAATGTTTGGAAATCAGTTATTGTACATTCTTGGCGTTTACTTCACCAACGCCAATATTGCGGCAATATTCCAACCTACCATTCCTGTCTGGACTACGTTACTCGCCATCGTCGTGGGAATAGAGCCGTTCCCAGACTTCCGCACCCTGCGCGGCTGGGCCAAGTGCTTCGGAATTCTCCTAGCTGCGGCTGGTGCTATAGTCATGACGGTACAAAAGAACTCTGACACAGCAGACCATGGAGGCTCCAGTGACGATGATAACATACCAGTCTGGACATACATTTTCCCTCTGGGAAACACTGTTTCTTTTTCGATTTACATTCTTATTCAGAAAAAATTCATTTTTAACAACGAGGAGTCTTGTTGGAGAACCAAACCAGTCACAGTCACCGCGTGGAGCAATCTATTTTCCACGATTTTCATGGCGTTGGCTTCGCTCTACTACGTCAACAGGCCGGACAAATTCACGTATTTTCCCAAGGAGGAAATCTACCCGATTCTTTACGCAATATTTATAGCTTCTGGTCTATGCTATCTTTTAATTTCGTGGTGTAATATGCAGATTTCTGCGTCATTCGTCACAGCGACTTGTCCTCTTCAAGTTCTGTTCTGCGCCATCTTGTCCTATTTTGTTTTAGGGGAGGTCCTGAATACAGTGGAGTATTTAGGAGCGGTGTTGATCGTTTTTGGACTTACAACGGTAGTGTGGTCGAATTATGCGGAGGAAAAGACAAGGAAAGTAAGAAAAAGAAGGGAAGAGGAAGAAGAGTTGATGCATGACTCGTATGGTTTTGTGAAAGTATCGCATTATGATACGTTTGTTCTTATATCACTTCAGGAGGGAGAAGCAGTGAGCTAGAGACGTATCAAAATGACAGAAGCGATGACGTTAGGTCTAAAAAAGTGCTTGCATTTAATCCTGGGATTATACTGCCAGTTCCAGTTACTTGCCCCTCCTCAGTGGGGTAGGTGAGGGACGTGAACAGGCTCCTTAGAAGGGCGGGGGGACGTGAACGGCCTTTCAAGTGGCGAGGAGGAGAGACGGGAACAGGCTCCGCAGTGCTTCGTTCCTTCTCTCCAACCCTCGCTCGGCTCCCCAATTCTTTTTTCCCTCTTCACCACTAAGGGGACTTTTCACTGGCTACAGTTCCTTTTAATTGTACTAACTTCACCCAAGAACCTGTTTGCTGTCTTTTAATTACCTACAAGTGGCTGAAAAACTTGTTCTCACGTAGCCCGGGTTTCAATGGAACTTTAATCAGTAGAGACTTCTAGGAAAACAATACTCCATCAGAAGGCGAGGGCACTGGCCAAGCTTTGACTTCGCGGTGGACGTATGAAGCAGCGCTAATACCTCTCTTTACGAAGCTTAATCTCTGTCCGCCCCCAAGTGTGGCTTTTCGAAGGCCGTGATCTCATTTTACCCTGCATTTGTCTTAAGGCTTGTAGTATTTCACTTTCTATTGAATTGTGTATTTCCCAAGATGACTGTATTTTAGTGCTATTATCACTTATTAACCATTATTTTGATAGTTTGTCTTCAAAAGGACTCGTTTGTAAATCACTTTTAGGGTGAAGTTGGCATTCCTCAATAAAGATTTTTTTTTCTGTTATGCCAGAAAGAGTCTCCCTTTAGTGCAAGACTGTTATACACGTTTAGAATGTGTGTGTAGCGGTGGCTTTTTTTCAGTGGAAATCGTGTACTTCATAATTTGTGAGCTGAGGCTAAGCCGGCCGGGACTGTCCGTATAGCATAATATATATCTAGCTGGATTTTTGAAAAGGTGGCTCCTGAAAATTTGGCCATTTTCACCGGAACGACGCTCAAACCAAGGTTTTGTGACCCCCGTCAGCCTCAAAACCACACAAAAGAAATAGGAGAAGGGAAGGAAGAGAGCGGATGAGAAAAAAAAAGACTCGTCGCCGAAGTTGGAGAACGAACGACAAAAAAACCACCCGCTGCACACCGGTTCAGACGCCTCAACCGAGGAGTACCGTTTTCAAAAATCTAGGTAAACATATTATTCCAGTATTTGGGCTCAATTAGACTCAATAGAGTTACACAGATCAAACTGCTCCCTTTAATTTTATTGTTGTTGCAACCCGTATTTGTGAAGAACGTAGACCATAAAAATTACCTTTCAACGGTAACTAAATTTCAACCGTAGTATGTAAACATTGGCGTTGCATCTGTGACACTTAGCACGTAGAACACCCTCAGTGACTTGTACACTTTAACTTTGAAAAAGGTTAATTAATGCAAATGACGCCTGTTTAATCTTGTTGAAGTTTAATTTTGTGATAACTTACACGTTTATAGTAGTGTAAGTTGTTAGTAATGTTGCACTTCACGTAAACCTTTGTAGCACAGTTTTGGATGCAATTACGTTATTTAATAATTACCCCTACCTACCTACCATATATTTATGTATCTATTATACGGTTTGTCTATACAATTATCGACGACACTGGAACACTTAACAATTTAATACGTAAACGCTAGCGACTTTTTTCAGTTTTATTGACTGATTTCAATTCAGAACTGACAAGACACAGTATCACTAGGGATTACAGTTTAGAAAGATAGCAGAGGTTTTTCTTTCTTCATCTCAGACGAAATGAAGATGCGAAGCGGCGAGTGTGAGTCACGAAGCGTGGTCCCTGCTTCCCGTCTCATTTTCGTTTGAGAAGGAGAAAATAATCTTTGGGACCAGGTTTGACAAAACAAGCTTGCTGCTTCTTGTTGAAAGCGCGTGACTAAGCAAGATGGCGGACACGGATGTTTGGGTCGTATAGCTTTCTCTTGTTGTTGTTCAGCTTGGATTTGGAGCTCATGGAGTCGTATTTTCTAAATTCGCCAAAGAGAACGAAGCAGACCCTTTGATTTTTAGCTTGTTTCAGTGTGCGGGAAGTTTTCCAGTGCTTTTAATTGCTGCTTTTGTTTCCGAGAAGAAAATTCAAATTCCATCGTTGAGGTAAGAGATAGTATGTAGGCAACATAAAGTTGGAGTATTTTATTACCTTTTACTCATTCGATTATAGACGAGTTGCATAAATCTTAGTCAACGTTGGGCATAATTGCTATTTAGTCCGGTTAAAATCACTGTCAACTCTGACACTAGCAGTTGTGCCTGGCGTTAATCGTGCAGCTTGCCTCATTTGACTGTAATTCTGTTGACGTGCGCATGCTTGTGTCCAAATGTATCAGTAGACTTTGCTGTTATCTTTTTCTTTTCTTTTTTTAATGATTGTGCTCTAAAGCTATTTCCTTGACCTTTTGAGACCTAATAATGTGAAACAAGTATACAGTCAAATTGTCAAGTCAAACTGTAGTCACGACCTTTCTATATTTATACTCATCATAGTTAATAAAAGAATCTGATTATGAAGCTCAGCGAAGTCCTTTGTTTTATGTTTTTGTTACCGTTTTTAGCCTTGACGGTGCACAAACATCAATAGGTTTTGAATTTTGCATGAGCAACGAACCAATAAAAATGTCACTGTTAAGTTATTCAGCCATAGTGTGCGATCGTAAAACAAAAGATTGTGCACTTTCGTAGAACTTTCAACGTAAATTGCAGCACCTTTGTTATGGCCTTTGAAACTTTCAAGGTTTCATAACCAGTCCCTCGAGTAACTATGTACTCATTGAGGGACTGTTATCAGAATGTCTGCATGGGTCTCGAACCATCATGTTAGGCTTAATCGTAGGAATCTCCTTACGATCCAGACATCTTTATGTCTTAACTGTGTATTTTTCTCTGCTGAGAGCGAAAGTTATTCCCCAGATAAATTCCAAGCCACCTTGACGCTATCATTGAATGTTTTTTCCTTCAAAGGGAGCTTCCCCTTTTTGTCGTTCTCGGCCTGACAGGAATGTTTGGTAGTCAGCTCTTGTACATCCTTGGTATTTATTACGCCAACGCTAACATTGCGTCAATATTTCAACCCGCCATTCCCGTGTGGACTGCATTACTCGCCATCATCGTGAGAATAGAGCCGTTCCCAGACTTCCGCACCCTGCGCGGCTGGGCCAAAAGCCTGGGAATCCTCCTAGCTGCGGTTGGTGCTATAGCGATGTCACTACAAAAGAACTCTGGCACAGCAGAAGCAGACCATGGCGGCTCGAATGACGCTGATAACATTCAAGTCTGGGGGTACATATCCCTTCTGGGAAACACGTTATCCATGGCGACTTACGTTCTTCTTCAGAAAGAAATTCATCTTTGACAAAGAGGAGTCTCCTTGGAAAAGTAAACCCGTCACAGTTACTACGTGGAGTTACATGTTTGGCGCGATTTTCGTTGGCTTGGCTTCGCTTTACTACATCCATAAGCCAGAAAAATTCACGTATTTCCCCAAGGAGGAAATCTATCCAATTCTGTACGCTATATTCATAGCCTCTAGTCTGTGTTATCTTTTAATTTCCTGGTGTAACATGCAGATTTCTGCATCACTCGTCACAGCGACCTGGCCTCTTCAAGTTCTGTTCTGTTCCATCTTGTCGTATGTCGTTTTAGGGGAGGTCCTGACTACCGTTGAATATTCCGGGGGCTTGAGTATCGTTGCAGGACTGATAACGGTCTTGTGGTCGAATTATGGAGAGGAAAAAGGAAAGAAAGAAATAGAAAGAAAGAATGAAAATAAAGCCGATAAAGAAGGGCTACTTCGTAACTCGTTCACTGCTGTCGAAGGTTCGCAGTATGATACATTTGTTCCTTAAAACCTTGGCAAACGCAGCAATTAGAGATTCGAGCAATAAAATGTAAAAGTCGAACTCATGATACCAGCCTTGTCCAGTGATTACAAGGAAAGAGTTTTTTTTAGCTTAGGGCATTAATTCTGTGTGAGTTAAAATCCTGCTGATAAGAAACCTTTTCTTTTTTGTGCACTTTCACTACTTCCTCTGCTTGTGCGTTCACTCAACGTTTTGAATTGGGGGCTAGTTTGCTTTTTGCATTTTTAATTTTGCTTGTAATCCAAGAACCACCGTGGGAAATATTGAATGAATGATAACTTTTTTTTTTGTGTGTGGAAAATATGTACTTAATCACAGACACAGACGCTAGCTACGAATAACTTTAAACAAGTCAGTTTCGAAGCTTGGCAGCTGAAAAGATATATCATTCATGGCTTAGAAAAAAGGTCCCATATTAATAGTTTTGAGACTGACAGTACAACACTCATGCTACAGTAGTAGCGGTTTTTCAATTTCTTGTTTTTTGCTTTTATAAAGGATAAAAGCGAAATTTTTGCGAAAGAAGGTTTGTACAATCGTTAGAATACAGAAAGAATTTGTACAATCATTTAAATAAGTGTTCTGAGCGAAAAGTCTCATGCACGTGCGAAGTCCTCGCACAGGCACCCCAAGCTGATACCGTATAGCACATTATTATATGGACAAGAGTGTTTTAGTGGAAAATAGACCACTCGTAAAGTTCATACGAAACTACATCCGGGACTCGAGTGGCGTATTTTCCATATCCTGACCAGTGAGGATATCGATGACGTCATTTCTCGCTTTTACGCTGTTGTTTATGCAAAAACACCCTTGTCTATATGATAAAAAGAAAATTACACAACGGCTTGAAGATATGAATTTTATTTTCTCGTGGTAAAAAACAAAATTGTTTTTACCACTCGAAAATAAAATTCATATCTTCGCGCCGCCGTGTAATATCCTCTATATACTGAGCAGAAATGGCTGAAGGTATAAAGGTTTGTATGAAGATTTTACTAGTAGATTGTAGGATATAGCGATGCAGATGAGTTCTCAATAAAAATGCCTTACCTTGCTTCCATTGCGTCCTACTTGCTAACTCACTATCTCCTAGAATCCCACTATTAGTGATTAGATGTTATTGTGCAGTAGGTGTCTCGTATACTCGAGACTTTGTAGCGTGCGTGGAAAGCGCCGACCTGTAAGGGAAAGGGAACCCTGTGTAGCAGGCGTAGTTGAGGGATATCCTTCATTTTTTCTTCTCGTTTTATCCCCTCTCCCCCCCCCCCCACCCCAACCCCAACTAAGAGAGCGCCTGCCATGAGAGTGCCAAGCGTACCAGACGGTACCAAGCCGAGAGTCGAGACTAACATTCCGAGAGATAAGCCGAGAGTCGGAAGTCGGAAGACTATATAAAAAATGCCCTCAAAAATATTGTGTAATACGGCAGCGACGCATAGCTCTGACTCACAGCTTCGGCTAGCCTGTTCCAGGCGTTCAGATAGTGGAGCGTGAGCGAAAAATAAAGCGAGCGAAAGAGCGGGAAAAAACGAGGGGAGACCCCTCGTTTTTTCCCGCTCTTTCGCTCGCTTTATTTTTCGCTCGCGCGCCACTATCTGAACGCCTGGAACAGGCTAAGCTTCGGCTCTTGCGATCACTTGCGCACGCGAAACAAGAGTGACACTGAAGAACTCCAAGTCACGAGTGACGGCCAAAACCGAACTTTTAGCAAGTGTTATAACTTGTTTACTGTTGCTTGCTTGGTTGTTGAAGCTTGCCTCTTGTCGAAAGAACGTGACCGGAAGCGTGGATACAATCCAGGATGGCGGTCGTAGGGCTTTCTCTTCTTGTTGCTCAGCTTGGATTTGGAGCTTATGGAGTTATTATTTCTAAGTTCGTTAAAGAGAATCAAGCAGATCCTTTGATTTTTCACTTGATTCGATGTGGAGGAAGTTTTCCAGTGCTTTTAATTGCTGCTTTTGTTTCCGAGAAGAGAATTCACATTCCATCATTGAGGTAAAAGGCAGTATGTAGGCAACATAAAATTGAAGTATTTTATTGCCTTTTGTTCAGTCGCTCTTGGACGAGTTGCAGAACTGCTACCATATTAGATCGATTCAGTCTCGTTAAAATCACGTTTTAACTCTGACGTTAGCACGGTAGTTATCCCCAACGTTAATCAGTCCGGGTCGTAGACATTTCTGTCTATGTGATGACGTCATTAAAATGGCGTCTTGGCGCTTTTCCGTGGAACCTCGGTTTATCTCATTCTTCAGCCCCTCATGTTTTCCTGCCATTGGCTAGTCCCATGGGACCCCGTTCACCCACAAAAAGACAAAGGTTGTGTTTTCACTAGGACATTTTGACCAGATAAAGCTGGAAAAGTCCGGAAGTACAGTGAAAACAGCTCTTCCAATGTTAAGCGAGTTAAAAATGCAAGCTGTTTTCACGAGAAAAAACAAGGGATTATCTCGCCTTTATGACCGGAAATTCACGCCAAGTTATACTACCTCGCGAGATAGTATAAATCGTCCCGATAAAAGCCGTAACCAATCACATTGCACGTAGTGACATATGCCGACCTGCCAAATAGTGCTCGGCAAATATTTTCCAGACGCTCGCCTCGTGGCTCACTACGCTTTCGAAATGGGAGAGGAATTCAGCGAATTTAATCGTATTACTCTACCATTTCGATTTACAATTCCTTCAGCGCCATTAGATCCTTCAGTTCCCCCGCTGTGATCTCGGAAAAACCCACATCGTCTTGTGCTTTCGGCGATTTCGATTGTTTTTGCGTTGGATTGACCGGATTACAACATTGCGTCGCATCCTCCCCATTTGTCGAGACATTAATCGCATCCTCCGAAAGAAACTCCTTCTTTTTCGAAGAAATATCGCGAGAATCAATACGAGCGAAGTCATAAAGTATGCTTTGTCTCCCGCCATTTTTTCAAAGATGCGCGCTTTTGTAATTTGAATCTTCTGAGTTATAACGACGGTATGTAAGCGGCTGAAATTTTGGGTTAAATTTCATAGTGAAAACAGTTGTCACGTTTAACTAGTAAATGTCGGTCTGTAAATAAACACCTAGAAAGAATGTTCAGCTAGTTAATCGCCCTAGTGAAAACACAGCCAAGTATGAATGGCGTTGGTTGAAATCTTGGAAAGTTATCGTCAGTTCAAGTCGAATTACCGCGTCTAGTTTGAAGCGTGCAAGAAGTGACCTACTGCCATAAAAATGGAAAATTGAGGTAGGTCAGATTTTTTTACGTTTTTTTACGTTTCTTTTAAAAAAGAAAAACAGTATAGCGGTAATCTTTGGTAAATTTGCTTCAGATCCATCAAAACAGAAGTCATATGCACCGTGGTTTAGTGCATATGCACGGCCTTTTAAAGGCCGTGCATAAAAAATTGCGATCGGGCACCATATGGCCTATTAATGTAGTGTTGTGACTTCTGCTGCTTATCGACTTTCCATTCCTAAGTTCGTTGTTTTTGCTTTTCAGGTCATGGAGAAAGAGCTTTCCCAAGTAGAATCGTAGCAGCTTTTGGCCGGTAAATATTAATCGAGAGAGAGAGAGAGAACTCTCAAGCTGTGATACTGTTTGGGTGTTTGGACTTTCTTAGAGCCCTTTAAAATCTTTGGGTGTGCTATCTTGGGGGCAATAAATTAGGTTTTTGGACTCAGTTTGATTGCAAGATTCCTAAAAGCCGCTAAAAGGAGTGATGATTCAGTTCTCAAAGGATACGCGAGTTTCTAATTAATAAATAGGTGATATCGTAAGTGTCTAAAGGATCCAAGTTATTCTGAGACTGTTGCAGTTTTCTTTCATCACATAGAAGCTACGGCTTCTTACGTATACATGGTTGTCGTTGAAATAGAAAGTTTAATTAAAACATTGCACCTCCATTGTCTTATGGCATTGTTAGCATCAAACAGATAGCTCTCCAGCAGTTAATTGCCCTGCTTAGCAATTCTGACAGAGGTTGTTGTTTGACCTTCCTGTGACGGTCTGTTTGTAGTTCATACACGATTTTCTAAACCTCCATTTGTTAAATCTGCAGCAGTTGAAATGCTGGTTCGTTAGAATCAAGGATGCTTCTCGTAAATGTATCGTGTTAATGAAGTTTTATTGTCCTCTCTTTCCTAGGATTGTATGTGGAGAACCCACCGTAACTGTTCGCCCCAAAACGGAGCAAAATTTCCGAAGAAATGAGCAGGCCGGCAGAGGAGCATACGTCCCGCGACTTAAATCGGCGGCCCAAGAGACAGAGTTTGCAACCCGAAGTGCTTCATCGAGCTCGCGTAACCCAAGCGGAGTGCGAAAATGAAATGCATATGTCAGGAGATTTCGAACATTATAGCAGATGTCGAAAGTTATTTGTGCTGTGAAAATAAATAAATGATATGTTTCGTGTAATTTATTGATAATTTTACACTGTTCCCCTTCGCCAAAATAATATTACAATATGGCCGCCAGTCATGGGGCAGCAAGAAAAATAAACAGTCCCTCTTGGCCAAATGAGTTTGTTTTGGTTTTGTCTAGACCAATCACATTGCTAGAAATCATATAGACAACACTGTCTATGGCCCGGACTGTGTTAATCACAAAATTCACTTCAGTTGACTAAAGGTATATCGGTAGACTTTGCTTGGTGTTGTACCTGTGCCCTTAAGCATTTTTTTCGACCTTCTGAAGCCTGTCAAGTCATTTGTCGCCAAAAACTGGGATCACGACCTTTCTATGTTTGTACCCACTGAGGGAGTGTCAGAATAGCTAGGCCTCAAAATATTATGCACGCTTAATCGCAGAAATCTAAGTTGACGTTACAGACATCAATTTAATTACCTATTGATTGCATATTGTAAGCCAGCCCCCGTGCATGTGTAACCTTATCTTCTTCCAACCAAACCCTACCCCCCCCCCCCGACCCGAAACGTTTAGGCCACCCTGACGCCTTCGCTGCTTTTTTCTTTCCAAGGGAGCTTCCCCTTTTTATCGCTCTCGGCCTAACAGGAATGTTTGGTAGTCAGTTCTTGGCATCTACTACACGAACGCTAACATCTCATCAATATTTCAACCTGCGCTTCCCGTCTGGGCCGCGTTACTTGCCATCATCGTTCGAACAGAGCCGTTCCCAGACTTCCGTGCCTCGCGCGGCTGCGCCAAAAGCCTGGGAATTCTCAAGGCTGCGATTGGCGCTACAGTCAGGACGCTACAAAAGAACTCTGACACAGCAGCAGACCATGGCGGCTCCAGTGAAGCTGAAGTCTGGGGGTACGTATTCCTTCTTGGAAATACGTCATCCATGGCGTCTTACGTTCTTCTTCAGAAGAAATTCATCTTTGACAAAGAGGAGTCTTCTTGGAAAAGTAAACCCGTCACAGTTACCGCATGGAGTTCTCTGTTTGGCACAATTTTTTTGGCTTTGGCTTCGTTGTACTACGTCAATCAGCCAAAAAATTCACGTATTTCCCAAAGGAGGAAATCTACGCAGTGTTTTACGCTATATTCATAGCCTCTAGTCTGTGTTATCTTTTAATTTCCTGGTGTAACATGCAGATTTCTGTGTCGCTCGTTACAGCGACCTGGCTTCTTCAAGTTCTGTTTTGCGCCATCTTGTCGTATGTCGTTTTAGGGGAGGTCCTGACTACCACTGAATATTCCGGGGGCATGTGTATCGTTGTAGGACTTATGGCGGTCGTGTGGTCAAATTATGCAGAGGAAAAAGAAAGAAAGAGTGAAAATAACGCTGACGAAGAAGGGCTACTTCGTAACCCGTTCACTGCTGTCCAAGATTCGCAGTACGGAACATTTGTTCCTTTAAACCTTGGCAAATGCAGTCAATGAGAGATTTCAGTACTGTAATGGAATCGAACTCATGATACCAGCTTTGTCCAGTGATTACAAGAAAAGAGCTTTTTTTAGCTTAGTCATTTATTCTGTGTGAGTTAAAATCCTGCTCTGCCTGATGAAAAACCTGTTCATTTTTGTGCACTTTCACCGCTTTCTCTGCTTGAGCGTTCACTCAACATTTTGACTTTGGGGCTAGTTTGCTTTTTGCATTTTTAATCCAAGAACCACCGTGGGAAATATTGAATAAATGATAACTTTTTCTTTTTGTGGAAAATACTTACTTAGTCTTATAGTAGACCCTTGGTACGAATAACTCTAAACAAGTCAGTTTCGAAGCATGGCGGCTGAAAAGATATATCTCATTCATGGCTTAGAAAAAAAGGTCCCATAACAGTTTGTATGAAGGATATAGTGGTGCAGATAAGTTCTCAATAAAAATGCCTTACCTGCTTCCATTGCGTCTTACTTGCTAACTCACTATCTCCTAGAATCCCATTATTAGTGATCGGACGCAGGGTGTGTCGAAAACTCGAGACTTTGTATCGTGCGTGGAGAGCGTCGAACTGTAAGGGAAAGGGAACCCTGCGGTAGCAGGCGTAGTTAGGGGATATCCTTCATTTTTTCTTCTAGTTTTATCCTCCCCCACCCCCTCCCCTGCCACAACTAAGCGAGCGCCTGCCATGAGAATACCAAGCGTACCCGACGGTACCAAGCCGACAGTCGAGACTAACATTTCGAGAGATAAGCCGAGAGTTGGAAGTCGGAAGACTATATTAAAAAAATACCCTCAAAAATATTGTGTAATACAGTAGCGACGCATAGCTCTGACTCACAGCTTCGGCTCTTGCGATCACTTGCGCAAGCGAAACAAGAGTGACACTGAAGAACTCCAAGTCACGAGTGACGGCCAAAACCAAACTTTTAGCAAGTGTTATAACTTGTTTACTGTTGCTTGCTTGCTTGTTGAAGCTTGCCTCTTTTCGAAAGAACGTGACCGGAAGCATGGATACAATCCAGGATGGCGGTCCTATGGCTTTCTCTTCTTGTTGTTCAGCTTGGATTTGGAGCTTATGGAGTTATTATTTCTAAGTTCGCCAAAGAGAATCAAGCGGATCCTTTGATTTTTAACTTGATTCGATGTGGAGGAAGCTTTCCAGTGCTTTTAATCGCTACTTTTGTTTCCGAGAAGAGAATTCAAATTCCATCGTTGGGGTAAGAGGCAGTATGTAGGCAACATAAAGTTGAATTATTTTATTGCCTTTTGTTCAGTCGCTCTTGAACGAGTTGCAGAACTGCTACCATATTAGATCGATTCAGCCTGGTTAAAATCACTTTTTAACTCTGACGTTAGCACAGTAGTTATCCCCGACGTTAATCACAAAATTCACTTCAGTTGACTAAAGGTATATAAGTAGACTTTGCTTGGTGTTGTAACTGTGTCCTTAAGCATTTTTTCGACCGTCTGAGGCCTGTCAAGTGGTTTGTCGCCAGAAACTGGGATCGCGACCTTTCTATGTTTATACCCGCTAAGGGAGTATCAGAATGGCTAACCTCAAAATATTATGTACGCTTAGTCTCAGAAATCCAAGTTGACGATACAGACATCAATTTAATTATCCATTGATTGCATATTGTTAGCCATCTGTCACACGTAACCTTATCTTCTTCCAACCAACCCCTATCCCCACGAAGCGTTTAGGCCACCCTGACGCTTTCGTTGCTTTTTTCTTTCCAAGGGAGCTTCCCCTTTTTATCGCTCTCGACCTAACAGGAATGTTTGGTAATCAGTTCTTGTACATTCTTGGCATCTACTACACCAATGCTAACATTGCGTCAATATTTCAACCGGCTATTCCCGTGTGGACTGCGTTACTTGCCATCATCGTGCGAACAGAGTCGTTCCCAGACTTCCGTACCTTGTGCGGCTGGGCCAAAAGCCTGGGAATTCTCATGGCTGCGGTTGGCGCTACAGTCATGACGGTACAAAAGAACTCTGGTACAGCAGAAGCAGACCATGGCGGCTCCAGTGACATTGATAACACTCAAGTCTGGGGGTACATATCCCTGCTGGGAAACACCCTTTCCATGGCAATTTATGTTCTTCTTCAGAAGAAATTCATCTTTGACAAAGAGGAGTCTTCTTGGAAAACTAAACCCGTCACAGTTACCGCATGGAGTTCTCTGATTGGTACAGTTTTCTTGGCTTTGGCTTCGTTGTACTACGTCAATCAGCCAGAAAAATTTACGTATTTCCCAAAGGAGGAAATCTACCCAGTGCTTTACGCTATATTCATAGCCTCTAGTCTTTGCTTTCTTTTAATTTCCTGGTGTAATATGCAGATTTCTGCATCTCTTGTCACAGCGACCTGGCCTCTTCAAGTTCTGTTCTGCGCCATCTTGTCGTATGTCGTTTTAGGGGAGGTCCTGACTACCCTTGAATATTCCGGGGGCTTGTGTATCGTTGTAGGACTCATGGCGGTCGTGTGGTCCAATTATGCGGAGGAAAAAGGAAAGAAAGTAAAGGAAGATAGACAGGGCGAAGAAAAGCTACTTCGTAACTCGCACGCTTCTGTTATAGTGTCGCAGTACGATACATTTATTTCTTAGAACCTTGAAAAACGCAGTCGATTAGAGATTTGAGTCATAAAACGGAAAAGTCGGTCTCATGATACCAGCTTTGACCCCTGATTACAAAAAAAATTGTTTTGTAGCCTAGTCATTTATTCTGCATGAATAAAAATCTTACTGAGGAAAATTGCTCGTTTTCGTGCACATCAAACACCCATCAATCGCCCATTGCGATTACAAAATATAAATAAGAAATGAAAAACGAAATGCTGGTGGTTGTAGTCGAATGACAGCATCGTGAAAATGTTCTCTATTATAGGTAACGATTCTTCCAAAACCTTTGCTTTTACATTGTGGCATAAGGCTACCTACATTTTATTACGACCAACAAATGCTCGCTCCGTCATCATCATCATCACCACCACCACCATGTGCAAACATCGTAAAGCCTGGATACTTTGCGGCCGGGGGGGGGGGGGTTAATTGGGAGGGGGAGAGGCCTATTTTACTCTCTGCTTTTTTAAAATTTTTTGCTTGCAATCTGAGAATTCAAAGAAGAATCGTTTGACCTAATGAATAAATGACAACTTTTTATTGTTTTTGGAAAATATGTAGTTGATCATAGGCACTGCATAGGTACGAACAGGTCTAGATTATGGCCGACACATGTAACCTCTAAACAAAAAGACAGAAATATACAACTTTGTTGCTTTATTTTATTAACTTATTCATACTAACTACCACACCATAAGGACTTTTCTTTAGGAATATTTTAAAAGCCCTCTACGGGAATCCATTGACTGGAGGCACCTACTGGAGGAAGTGATTATTAAAATATTTGTCCTCGTCATCATCACAATCACCGTCGTCGTCGTCGTCATCATCATCACTATTATCACTACATCGATGTCGTCGATCAGCAGAAAATCTGCATCAGTATCTCACGTATATTATATATACTTATGTATATGTATATTATGAACATCATTACCTATTTTACTTACAAACAAATAAAATTAGTTGTCTATTTTTTATTTTTCTCGTATTGGTTTTACTTCCGGCTCTCGCTTTCAACCTCGTTCCGAAGACTTCAGTTTTCCCTTTTTTTAAATTTGGAAAGACCGAAAAAAAGGTTAAAAGTCGTGGGAACTAGGTTGCCTCTCGCTTTGTGTCACTGACATTAACAACAGATGCAAAACACCGTTTAGAGTGAGGCCGGAAGCAAACGCCATTTCGAGGCTTCCCATTGTGCACCACCTGATAGGTTGACACTGATAACGTAACGCTACCCAGTACTGGATAATGCTTTTTAAACTTACTAATAATTCATAAAGAAAATACAAAGGAAATCTCTACTGTGACGGTGGTTTGGATACCTAATCTTGATTAGCATAAAATTTCGCGACCCTTGCTTTGAATTTCTCTAAGAATTATTATGGTGTGCCCACTTTGAGGTATTTGGATACCTGATGGAACACTCTTTCTCGTGTTTGATATATTTCTGCTATGTGCCTCCTCATGCAAACTTGTTTTGGCCAATCAGAAGCACTCTATAGGACTAGTTAGTGTTAAGTCATTACTGTGGAATTTCTTCTCGCTCCGCAGACGAAGTTTCCGCGGGAACACAGTTGGATTTCGAAAGTGTTGATTTATCAGTAGACTAAGGGGCCGATTACATGACAAATTTCAGCCCTGTTAGCCGGGCTGAGATTTCAGCTCGGCTTCTGGAACAAATCTTCTTAAAAAGACGCTTGCGATTACATGAAGAAAGTTTCAGCGCGGGCTGAAATTTCCAGCCCGGTTTGTGAAACCGGGATGGAACTTTCTCATACGGGCTGAAAAACTTCATGTAATCGCATTCAAATTTCAGCGTGGGCTGAAATATGAAGTTGGGCATGCGCACTGCTCGAGCTGTGAATGTAAAACGCTTTTCTGCAAACTTTTCCCGCCCAATTTTATACATTTTCGCCCGGGCTGAAATTTGCCATGTAATCGGCCCCGAAATGAAAGGCACTTTTTTTCACAAATTCTGCGACCTCTGGAAGATAGTGACCCGTAGGTTACAGGTTATAAGACAGGTCTATCATCATAATCACACGTAATATATTTAGGGACCGGCACACGTACAGTTTTGTTAAATGTGATTTTTCGAGTATTTGTACAGCATGGCCGTTTCTTCCTCTACTGTCTTTAGCTCAAAGACAGCTCAAAGGTACTATCGAACTTTGCTTAAAGGCGTTGTCATCATAAACTTAATTTATCTATCCAATTTGTTAAACAACACAACATATTCTCTCTAATACTTCACATCTTATATTATACAGTTGAATGGGACTGTTTTTTTTCCTATTGCAATGCCATTGTTTAATAATACTTCTTTTGAAACTGTTGTTTTCTTCTTCTTTTGTCACACAATGTCGCTCACCGTCGTTCGTAAGGTCGAATATTTAAGAAGTCAGAGACTTTTTCTTCGACGAAGGCGTAGAATTCTGGGAGTTTGTTTTTCGTCGGCTCTTTGCGTTCGTATTCAAAAAACTTCTGTGGGCGGACCATGACATCAAGAATCTGAGTGATAAGATTTTCATCCTAAGAAGAATAGACAAATACAATTTATTAGAAAGATCACGGGGTAATCCCGAGTAACAGCTTATTATTCTTTAACTCTATTTGTGCGTGTGTCTGTTTAGTTCTGATTAGCCCTGATTGACTTCCATAATTTAACATTTATATAGCGTACACATCCACTACTTGACTGTGGTGCTTTACAAAAATAATAATAATAATAATAATAATAATAATAATAATAATAATAATAATAATAACAATAATAATAAAATAGACACCGAACCTCTTAGTTGTTAACCGCGGTTAAAATTAACTTTATTGTCAAATATTTTAGATTAATAGTTTAATTTTACATCACTTTTAAATTTAATATTAATTTAAGATCTTATATCAATTTGATTAGATAAGTCTTAGACTGGATTTTAGCTCGGAGTTCTATTATTAACATTTTTTCAGGTAACTGTAACCCCCTTTTTTTCTACTATTTCTTCCCGTAATTTTTATAGGGTTTTAAATTTTTGCGTATATATATCAGTGTCGTAGGTTACGTTCGCGCCCTACGTGCGCTATTTTAACTTGTGCATCAAGATGTGTTATCACTGCATCCTCTCTTGCTGCTATATAATGAAGATGAGGATGATGATGATGATGATGATGATGATGATGATGATGATGATGATAATAATAATAATAATAATAATAAGCGCCTTATAGAACAGTAGTACCTGTAAGACAATACGATAGGAAACAGGAAGTCAGTGAAGTTAAACTAATAACGGGGTTGTGTGTTCAAAACTTCCTGTGACTGTCACAAAACGAGCTGCGGTGTTCTGAAGTAGTTGAAACTTTTGAATTGATATTTGGGTAATCCAGAGAAAAGAGAGTTGCTGTAATCCAGTTTTTAAGGCTATTGCACTTTATAAAATTTTGATTACATAACGCTTGCTCTGATTGGTTGCATAGAGCATGACGTCAGGTAACTTTTGTTTGCCTTCGTTTTTGAGAAGAAATAGACATGCCCGCCTCTTGTTCACCTATCCTGATGCGAAGACTCGAGCGAGTGAATGAGTTTAAACTTTAAAACAAGAGATATTTTCTTTCGCACCTTTAGTCACAAGAATACAGTAACTTAAAAGTTGTCGCTTAGTTACGCCCGTTTCAAACGTCGTGCTACTGCCGTGCTAAGCTGGCTCTACTGTAGCATGACTGTAGCACGACTTGATTTCAGACGTCGAATTTAATTCAGTCGAATAAAATAGCTGTTGCAGAAAACAATACACTGACCCAAGGTTGTAGGAATAAATCCAAATAAATGTATTCCAATGAATTTATAATTGATTAACTGAGTTCAGCACGGCAGTAGCACGACGTTATTTATTTTTAAGTTACCTTGAGTATTCTCCGAAGACTGCTGTTTCCATATAACGATCCGTCCTCGACAATCGTTTTCACTAAGTCTCTATACCTTTCTGTTAAAGAAAACAACGTCATCGGCACTTAGACCCGTCCTTAAAAACCGTATACATCGTCCTACTAACACTGGTAGTCCCACTTTTCAACGGCTGTTTTAAACACTTATATCGTGAGTCTTATTTAAAAACCCTCCCATGTTATTGCCAAAAACGAGTAGACCTTTCTTTTATTTTAAACACAGTCGCGCGCGAGAAGTAAGGTATTTTCCGCGCGAGATGAGGCGAGACCTTATTTCCAAGCGTTTCGCGCGAGAGTAAAAATTGTGAAGCTAGCGTTTATCCTTTCCCAGGGCTCCTTAGTTTGTCGCAATCGTTCCGTTTCAGGTCACGTGGCTGAATAGATGAATTGACTGTGAAGGCCTGGGAAAAAGCCTACAGGAACTAGGCACAGTCTACATTAAGTCTACCCTATTTCCTCGAATAACAGCCGTTCCTTGGAAAGTCGGCCCTCCTTTAGACAACAGCCCCCAAAACGAGCGTTTTTCAGTTAAGTGTCGAAAGTAATTTGCGTTAATTTTTTTTCGGTTTTGCGTTACTATTCGCTGCGATTCACGCCAATTCCCACGTAATTACTTTGGGCTTGGTTTTACGACACTCAATTAAAAACCGTTGTGTTCAAAGAATACCGAAAAAATTTCGGTCATTCCTTGTTATGTTTTGTACCCCTTCTAAATATCTTTTAATACCTTGAAAGAAGTCAAAACAGGAGGTCGTCCTAAGGGTCCAAGCTTTTGCATATTTTTGCTTTGTGATTTCTGCCAAAATGTTGTACTTACACTTAGCTGCTACGTTTTTCAATTCAAGGTCTATTTTTGGCGACACTTTAACATATTTAAACAACAATTTTTCTACCCTTTCGCATACTGCAAGGGCAAAACAGGTACCCCTGTCGGGCGGAGCCTCCCCGTGTAGTCCACTATAGGGAGTACCTCCGGGTGTTTGTTATTTTCAGCGGTCAATATAGATAGATCATACCTTCAAATGTGACGTAGAACATTTTAAATCCTTTTTCACTCTTCGTTTTCGAAGTGAACTTAACATAAAGATCCTTGCTTCTTGACATAAAGGCCACTGGATTTGTGTAAGATTCACATTCGTAGTATGTGGTCCTGGAGAATGGACTGGCGTTCTCACGCATGATCAGATGGTCCGAACAATCATTGGTCAGCGGTATCGTTATGTTCGGTATGAGCATGAGTAAACCACGGCCCTTGGGGCACCGTATGTGCCAAACGCAGTCGATCCCTGTGGGGTAGGGGTCGGGATAGTTTGGTGACGTAATGACGCCAGTCATCGAGGTAAGATTTCCACCACATTTTGTTTCTGAAAAAAAGGAAGAAAGAGGAGAGGAAGAAGTTTGTAAACGGTGTTCAAGAAGAGTATATGATTCGACTTCACCAGATGGCTGCTGCAAAACCAAAGTCAATAACAGCCCAGCATCAAGTTTCATTTTTAAAATTTTGAAAAACGGCGGCACTGCTGGTAAATAACGCGTAATAACTTACATTTGAATGTACAGACTCAATAATAAGAAAGACCTTGTAGAGCATAAGTAGCATTACCACAAAAAAAGATATGCTCAATGGCTTTCGTTTGATTGGGACTTTATCCACTAACTCAATTGTTAAAAACAGCTCTTACAACTAGAAAAACGTCGCGGGACCGATCACGTGCACATTATGGGTGCTTTCTGTTCTGCCAAAATTTCCGGAAATTTCGGTCGAAACATAAATGGAACGCTTCGGTCCAGCAGGAAATTTTCCGGAAAAAGTGGTCCACCTCCAGAGGTGGTCCTCTTTGACCGGTCGGTCCGGTCCGACCGAAACTTGCCGTTCCATTTTCAAAAACTCTCGTTTCCAGTCCCACTTCACTGAGAAGTAATCGAAATTTTATTCGAAACTAAATGGAACGCTTTGGTTAGGTTGAAAATTTGGTTTCTATCCAACAACGTCGTTCCATTTTCCCTTGGTTAGTTCTACTGGTCTCTGACCGGTCGGTCAGGCATAATGGGAAGCATCATATAACTCTTGTTAACAGGCCTTAAAAAAGTGTGAGAAAAAGGATTTATCACAAAGTACAAGAGGAGCAATAGATCTTTTTACCGATACAGCAGCCACATTGGTTTTGCCCCCTGGGCATCCCATAATACTGGATTGGTTCTATTATTGTGATAATGCTGCACTATCACAAGAATAATTTCAATGAGTACTATGGGATGCCCAGGGGGCAAAATCAATATGGTTGCTGTATTGGTAAATAGGTCCTCAGCATCTGATGCATTATGATACGTTATAGTACAACGCTAAATTTTGGCGCGCTCTCATTGGTCGAAATCGATCATGTGACGCGATAGTGTCTCTCCTCATTTACCTCATGACCTAACGTTTCAAACTCGGAGGGAAATGTGTAGATAAGAGTGTGATGATTTTGTGATCGAAGTTAGCACAAGTGCAGCTCCGTCATAATTACCTCGGCACTCTGAAATATCGCTTGCCCCTGAAAACAGTGTAGTCTTGTTGCCAGGACAACGGAAACAGACGTTCTCTGATTTGTTGGGCTGGTAAGATCCGCGTGGGCAGTTCATACATCGTTGGAGATATATATCAAAATATCTCCCAGGCTGACAGCGAGACGCTGGCGAAAAACAGACTGGCTTTAGTAAGATAATTGACATGTAGAAGCAACTTAATAAACATGTAAGCCAAAGAATCACATTATTCTCTATACACAAATAGCACGATAAGCCAATTGCACATTGAAGCAAAAATCTGCAGCCAGTGCATCTTTTTCCGCCAGTTCCAAGCGCTGGAAAATATCGAACTTGTGACATGAGTAATTGATCATGAACCAGTAAGCACGTACAAATGCCATTAAATGCACAAATAAAACATTGATGAAGTCATTGCTCTTGATTCAATCGAAAATCGCCCTCTTCTATCTTAAAGCAAACAAGATGTGGTACTGCGTCGGTGGGGAATTGAAACACAAAACTTTGGATTTTTTAACTGAGTTGATGCGTTAAATTGGCCACCGTAAAGATTTTGAAAGCTGACGTTTCGAGCGTTAGCCCTTCGTTAGCCCTTCGTTAGCCCTTCGACCAAGGGCTAACGCCCGAAACGTTAGCTTTCAACCTCTTTACGGTGGCCGATTTACCATATCAACTCAGCTGATAAATCTAAAGGTTTGCTCTTCTATCTAAGTGCAAAGACTGGAAATAAGATAACTTATGACGATTTATTCATCTAGACTTACCTAGTCTCTTCGTTTTCCGTCTTGTTTTCGTGGAGCAGTGGTCACCACTATCTTTGGTGACTCGCAGAGACTTTTTTGCGATGGTAAATGTTTGGTCATCGACCGTCACGTTTAATTTGCTGTTATCTGTGAGTGTTCGCAACGCAGCGATCACCTTTTGAAGTCGTTCCTCCATTTGGCATTTCATACACGTGTCGTTGCAGAATTTTGACGTAGATATGACATTTTGATTCAGTTCAATGTCGAAGTACACGGACACAGTTCTTTCTCCCTCCTCCTTTCTCTTCTCTCCTTTCTCCTTCCTGAAGCGGCAGCGTAACTGCGGTTTAAAGATTTTGCAGGGGAAGTTGTTGCAAACCTCGTGGCTGAGAAGCTTTTTCTCAAGTTTAGAGAGAATTTGATTTTTGATGACTTTGTCTTTACACGGTGAGTCTTGAGGTAACCTGACTCGCACTCTTTTGCTGATGGTGGTTCCCTCTTTGTGTGTAAAGAAACAAAAGGTTAACTTTTCTTTCTGAGCCGAAAGTGCTTGGAAGTAATTCTGTTGTTAATTCTCAATGACGTAATTGTTTACGTCTTGCATATAGAAATTCACCCAATTAAGAAAATTCGCATAACTAAAAAGAGCAAACTGGCTTGACAGGTTTTTAACTCATTTGGACGAAGCGTTCTGGTTGGCTGCCGTAGTTTCTATCATAGTAAGTTTCAAAGGAAAAGAGTCGAAAAATACTAAACGATGCGTTTAAATGTTACAGCACTGCAGCCATACAAGTGAACATATCTATGAAAGCAATGTTACACGAGGCAATCTTCTCCTGCAACTTACAAGGCAACGCCCTTGTAAGACAAGTTGCGGTCGAAATTGTGCGTGACCCTCTCTTCCGCAACGTCTCTCGCAACGAAAAATTGCGTTACAGGTTTTAGGAAAAGTGCACAAGTCTCCTACTTTTCGCAACGTTGCAATATGCGTTGCGACGTGTAATAAGTTTTCTGGAACTTGTCTCTCGTCATCATTGCGTTCCAACTTGCAAATTTACTGTCAATTGAAAATAGCAGAGGAAGCGTTTTATACCAAGAGGATTACAAAACCGCGATTTACTTTTAAACCCAGATTAGTGGTAAGCGACTTTGGAACAACCGGGACCTGAGCTATGAGATAAGAACAACAGTTCATGTAAACTTACGCAGGCAATCTCTCCCGTTCGGATGCAGTTTAAATCCTTCGTGACATCTGCAAACGACTTGTCCTGCAGTGGTATGACATTTGTGCTGACATCCGCCATTTTTATTTGAACACGGATCATATTCTGTGGTAAAAAATGGCAACAAACCACAATTAAATAAAAACGAATATGTACTGCATGAATTGTACACCTCAGAAATTTGGGTAGGGCTAGCATGAGTGTTCGGCCAGATCTCTAAACCCCAACCCAGAAACAATTGACTGTGGGAACTGTTTCGGACATTCAAATATCGGATAAAACTAAACGTCCGAACAAATGAAACATCAAAAAATCAAAATGTCCGAACATTTGTAACAGAAGATTTTTGGACCAAGAAACGTCACATAACATCAAAACAATGATAAGTACAGAGCCACAGCTCCTACGTTGATCGTACTTGATCCAAAAAAAACTGCGGGCTCACTCCTGTTTCACTGACATTGGGAACTTTTTCTCATGATTGGCTAAAGAGTAATTCGTTTGGGTGTTTTGCTCCGATTTGCTAGTTTTATAATGACTTCGAAATTTCTCGAAGTTTAAGTGTAAGATTTTTCAAACCCCATATCTAACGTTTAAAATCTTTTCCCCTTTTAGGACCAAAACGAACCGTTTTCTTTCGGACGCAAAACTTCGGACAAATTAGGACGATTTCTTTATCACTAAAACTAGTTAAAAGAGGGTAGATCAGTAATGAACAGACCAGCAAATAAGCGAGGAAGTGCGCGATAAATCTAACTGAATCGTTTTTCAGCCATTCACGTGAACAAGTTTCCACACTCAGGGAAACATTTAAATAGTTAAGTTCCCACAGTGCAGGTTGCCTGTGGCAAACTGTGACGTATTATACACACACACGGCTGACAGACAATACCTTTGCACCACCTCCCGTCACCATGGTAACCAGGCTTACAGCGGCACTTGAAGGACCGCTTGGTCGGCAGGCAGATGGCACTTTTGTGGCAATCGTGTGTGCCAGTAGCGCAAGATGAATCTGCATAATTGAAATGATAATGAAATGGAATGACAAGGACCCGGTTGTGTTAGGTCTTGAAACACTAAACAAGTCCGTCTCATGTGGTTCAGAGTTTATCTTTAACAAACACAGCTTACGGCGTGACCAGAATGGTTACGCCATACTTAATACTACCTATACAGTGCAATCCAATTCTTGTCTGGGAGAGAAAATGGGTTTTTTTCATCAGGTGAGGTTTGCTGACCTTGCAAACGATGGAAACGATTGGAGAAAACTTGCAGTTGACTGCGTAACAGCAACACGATGAAAAGAAAAACGATGCTTGAACTTAAACACCAAACCTTTACGTCATAATCAAAGCACGGTGAAACGTTGCTTAAAACAAAGTGGTAGCTATCTTCAAGTGGGCGTAAAAAATTGCAAATTCATGTTCATTTATTCAACTGCTTCTAGAGGAACACCAAACGAGTTCTGGAGATAGCATTATAATATACGCAGCACAGGATACTGAAATTTCCAGCAATCCAATTGGTTTCCTACATAACGCATATTTAACAATTATTCTCCTAGCGCGTGTTGAATATGAGGATGATAAATAACCAACCAATACGGGTGAGTGAAAAATTGTTTTAATAAATTCGTGACTTCGGTAATCGTTGCTATTCCCTGTTGAAAATCCTATAAGGATCCTACAGGATTTTCTAGGATCCTGTAAGATCCTAGAGGGTCCTGTAGGATTACACAGGATCCTCCCGGGATCTTCATGCTTGATAGGATTCTACTAAGGACCCTGTAAAATCTTTTAGGATCCTGCACAAGATCCTACTCAAGGATGCTTGACGATCTTTGCAAGGAATTTAAAGATCGTTGCAGGGACCTTGAAGATCGTTGTAGGGTCCTTGAGGATTATAGGTGGAGACCCTCAAGGTTCTCCCTCAAGATCCTCATGCAGACCTTCAAAGATCTTCAAAGATCTTTAAAGATCTCTCCAAGATTTCCACCAGCGATTTTGGACAAAACGTCTGCTTCAAGGCAAAAACGTCTGAACGCCGAGGCACATCAAATTTCCTTATCAGGCAAAAAGCAGGGTTATTCGCTGATATATTGGGTGAAATAACCGAAATTAAGAGTTTACCGACATCACAAACTTCAACGTTCGTTGGCTCAGTTCTTCTCCCTAGGAGTAAAAAGCTCAAATTACACTTTATAATTAACGTCTTATGTGAACACGTCTTTAGCGTTGCTAAACGTGATGTCTTGAGAGACCAAAATTTTGTTTACCAGAAATCGAAGGAGCTGGAAAACTTAACACTGAGTGCATTTTTAATCGTCGCCGATCCGAGATATCCGCTTTTCGAAATTATTTAAGGGGGCTTAACCAGCATCTTGTATCGTGCCAATCTACACGAAAAAGGGGGTTCAAAATAACTTGGTAAGGACACTGGAGCTAATATACGATTCACTAATGGCAGAAAAATTAAAAAAAAAATGGTTCATGAAATTACGGATAAAAACACAAAAGTAATATTAGTAACGGCACAAAAAAGAACCGATGACTCTAATCAAGCAAATTGCAAGTCACTCTTTTTTTCTGTTTGTTATATCACGTCTTGAACAAAAAAAAAAAACAGCCCAAGAACCTTTGGGGAGTTTTAGTTGTAGTGATAATTTGGCGTGTAATTTCTGTTTTGACTACAAATATTTCAGTTGTTCCTTGAAAACAGAATGTTATTTTTTCCAAGTAAGGAGTTACTTTGCACATGTCCTTCGTTTTTGTTTTGATGAAGAGCTATTTTAAGCGATCATAAAGATGACATGTAACGTAGATAAAGTGCTAAATGTTTTTACCTTAAGTCTAGACGTTTCGGACTCGGATCAAAACCTTTTTAATCTGTGGAATACTCGTTAAAAACAAATCCTGTCTCGATTTCTCCATACCGAGGGGATTTTTTACGGCTTGCTACTGATTAGGTTGAGATATCTTTCATGTTAAAACAATTTTGTTTTTGAGACGTTTTATTACTTGAATACCTACACACTTGACAGAGGCCTAAAAATAGCACTAACTTGGCAAGCTTGCTGTACCCGAGAGCTGACAGTAAACAAAAATAACTGACATCGCCGCAGTATATTGTAATGAATGATCCTGCCAGAAATTCTAAAAATCCCACTGAGCTACACGCGAAGAAGAAGAAAAGTCTTGATTTCTTGACTGAGCGAAGGGCCGATTTTCCTGCGGTTTTGAGATTGAAAAATTTATGCAGACGCATCTATTAAGGCATTATACGTATTATCTATGTACTATACGAATTATATATTTAAGGAATTAAAAATGTTTTCAGTCAAAACAAAATAAAATCATCTTTGTTATGCCGCGAGGAATATGATGCCAATTTAGTTCCTGTGTTAATAAACATGACTTGTGGTTTTGATTTATAACACTTGGTTTATTCTATTAACTTACCACAAACAGGAATTAAATGCCAACACTTCCAATTTAATTTGTTATTAAAGGCCTAAGTCATGCTATCAAAGCAACAAAAGACGATGAATTTCGAGAAGTGAATCTGAAAAGTTTTGAAAGCAAAAAGTTTCATTTTAACAAATATTGACACCAAATAGCATTGCTGGAAAGTAGTGCTCAGAATCTCTTTATACTAGAATGGATACGATCTAGGATTGCATAAGATCTTAAAGTTTCCGAGCACCTTGTATAGAATAATAAACTACTCAGTAGCTCTTTTTTTAAATGGTCACCCTTAAAGCCGAGGACTTCATCCACAGACTCAATCAATCGTTGCAGCATAAGAATCAGTGCCACAAGAAAGTACTGCTCAGTAGCGTTTATTTAAACAGTCACATTTCAGGATTTCATCCATAGAGGTAAAAAGTTGGAAACACATTTCGTAATGAGAGAATTGGCAATAGTAGTGAATACATACTGTTTTTCTGTAAAACGGCCTCTTATTTATGGATTCCTAAAGAAAGACTCCCTTCACGAGGGGCTACTAGTTGTATACAATGCAACACATAAGGATCAATTCTGAGCATTTGTTTGCGCCGTTCTGAGGGCCCGATTACATAGTGAATTTCAGTCCCGCCGGGCCACACCAAGCTGAAATCTTATTGCAATTATGTACGTATATGGCAAATTTCAACCCGGGCACAAAATTAAAAAGTTGTCTTCAAAAATGAAAACCAGATGGTGCCGGCGCCTCGTCTGAGATCGATGTTTTGGAGATGGTCGCTCTGATTTTCATCAGTTAAGTTTATTGTAAGACTGCATGCTTCGTGGGGAATTAAAACTTAAAAACGCTGTTAATATTCCCCTACTTGACCGGGCATCGGAGTTAAAATCAGTAATTTTGACCTTATCCCAAAAAACTTTTTTTTCAAGTTATTTTTGCTACCATTTGTGCGTCTGACGCCATCTTTTCCATTGAAATAGCTATAAGTTTGCAATTTTGAACAGTACTCGACCAAAAAAAAAAAGAAAAAAATAACGTATACTTACGGAAAGGGAGAGAGACTACGACGGCAACATAGAACAAAGGAATCTTACAAACCTGCTTTTTATGGTTGGAATATCTATATTCAGAATTACTTTTGAACTAAAACTAGTTTTGTTTTTGTTAGTGAAAGTCGCCTTAAACTTTTTAACACGAGATAATATGTCTGTTGTTTTAAGAATGTTTACAACGTCGTTTTGCACACGAAAAAAAAAGAAAAAAGTTCAGCTTTGTCTTTAGAGGCTCCACTAATTGAGGAAACAAGATTCGTTTTTATTTAGCTAAAGAATCCGGAACCTTTAAAACGATATGGAAAAGAAGCAAATTAACAACCTACGTCTTCCAACTTTTTTTAAAATTTCTTCGTTGGTGAACTGAGTGATACAGAGATAAAATTGGACTACACTATGAACAAACTATTAAAGAGGAATCAGTCGTATTCTATTAAAATTTTGTATCTGTTTTGGTTGCATTGTTGCCTTTTTTGTCATTTGATTTAATTTCTTTCTTTTCAGAGGTTGGTAACTTTCAACTACCAATGAATATGTCAGCTTTCACATTGATCTTATGTTTTTAAAAGATGGAAAGATAGGCAAACAGAGGGAAAAGGCAATAACAGGACAAAATTCGTGAGTGAAAGCAAATTGCGTTGTATTTCTACCAATTTCAATTATGTCAACTAACTAAACAATGTTTGTAAAAGAAATAAAGGATGAACTTCTAGCTGTGAAGGTTTGATTCAACACAGTGGGAAAACAGAAAGGAATTTTCTAAACTTGTGGCATATCTCAAAAATCAATTATTTTATCAAGGTGGAATGCAGTTCTCTGTCTGACCTCGACCTGACCTCGAACAATGAGATAACCGTCATACGCCAACGACATGCACAAAAATTGTGAAATAATTACCTATGTCACTGTATGGCATGTCGTGTTTAAAAGGCGATACCGCTAAGTAGAACATAATAGAAAAAAAAAATATCGATTTAAAATGTAATTTTCTCAGCGGATTATATTTCCTGAGCGTATGGTGAAGTAATGTACCCTTTTATTAAGGAATTATAAGTTCCGAAGTAGGACACCGCCAGTTTAAGCGCAATACTGGTCGTTTTAATTAACATTATCGCGAAAAATTAATCACCGCTGGGCACTACTGGCAGTAGTTTGCGCAAGCACAAAGAAGCAGTTTGAGTTTATCTGTCTAGTATGGTATTAATTTCTATCTTCATGTCACCCAGTTGGTCTAAGATGCTATTTTTCACGGGCGGTTTTCTTTGGGAAATACTGTCGGAAATTTACACGCCAAAAGAGATTGTTTGTTACCGGAAGCCAAAGTGAAAAAAAGCGATCTTTATTGCAAACTTTGTCGGAACAGCTCCTTTGTATCATGCTTCAAAAGTGATAATGGCTTCAAACGTTCGAGGGATCCGCAAATGTTGAGAGATAATAAAGAGCCGTCGGATTTGTCTGCACGGGGAATCATATCATTACTGGTTGTGGCGACAACAGACAGCGTGAGAACAACTTTGCGTGAGGCTAGGTCACGGATACATACCACGAAAAAAAGGTTAAACGATAAAGAAATGTGCTAGATAGCTTTCTTTTACAATAGGTTGAAAACAATCCGTCAATTATCCTTCTTTAGCGTTATCTTGCTCTGTTCTTGACGCCTTGAAATCAACATGAAAAGATATATATGGAACCCGACGCAGAGCAAAAGCCAAAGCCAACAAAGTGCAAAACAAAAGCTTAGAAAACACAAGAGATAGCTAAAGGGAGGTCACTTCAAAGAACGAATACACATCTGAAACGTAAAACCCGTGTGGAGGAGTGCTCACACATCAGTCTTTCCAAATTAGCACATCCTTGGTAATGTAAATCCTCCCACGCAAAACTCTACAATTGCTCCACGAAGCATTTAGTAAACATAAAGTAAACACAGACAGAAGCAATTCGCGTTTAATCCCGGACACTGTAAACAAAGTATTAAACCAGGCCATGTTGAATTTACGCGTTAATTATAGCGTACAATACAGAAACCAAAATGGTGTGTATAAAGTTTTTCCTTACCTTTACCTAGTTCCCGTTTGAACGTTATCCTCACACGACAAAGCCCGGAACCGTTGTGAAAGCTCCCATAAGGGACTCGGTTAAACCCTGCGAACACATAGCTCTCTGCGGGACCGTAAATCGGTTCTTGTCCTGACAGCGTAAAAAGGTATGGGCTGTTTCGAATAAAGTCCCCGTAGGGTTCAGACGAGTTGACAAAGTGTGTTTTCCAGGTCACCTTCTCATCTGAAATATCAATGGTCATATTTGCTCCTTTTTCCACGGCATCGTCTTCAACAGCCATTAAAGATTTTCCGTCTATGGTCTCATACATATAGCCTGGCAACTTATTGCTGTAAACTCTGAACTGGCGGTTGTAAACTTGCACCGTGGCGCAGTTACTCGTGTAGCCATGGTTCGACCCGAAACCGTAAGTCGTGTTCGCATCGGATATGGTTGCGGTCCAAAGACGCGGTTCTCTTTCGTAAATAAGCTCAATTTTCGCCTTTTTGTACGGGCCACTGAAGTCCAACCGGACGACAGCTTGGCCGTCACACAGACCTGGCTTCGAGGACGTAGTGGGTCCGTAGATGAAGCTGACTTGAGTTTTTGTTGGTTGAGTTGAAGGTATGACACGGCCTGTGTTGAGATCCAATTCCACTTCTACCTTGCTGGCGCACTGTAGAACTGAATTACATGGAAGCGTATTAGTTTGAGGAGTGATTAGAGGTGTTATGAGTACAAATGCTTTCACTTCTTTCATGCTAAAAATCTAGTAGCATCACATTAGCATAAAAGCCTACTGAGTTGAAACACAGCTAAGAACAAAAGCAAAATCTCTTGCGCAAAACAGCTGCGCTATCTACGACGAAGAGCTAAGGAGTGCACCACAAAGGCAGGCGTGTTAATTAGAAGGTTCAAAGGGTTAGAAATGCTGCTAAACAGAAGAAAAATTCAAACCTTTTATCTGTAACAGCAGAAGAACAATAGCCAGCGGTGATTGGAAATAAAAAAAATTCATTGTGTTGCTCGGTGACTTTCAAAAGCAAAGCTCGCAAATGTTTGGATAGTGTTTGTGGGCTTTGATCCAAAACGACGCGTTAATTGAAAGCTTAATGCAGATCTCGACTAATAAGTTGATGATGTGGTACACCCGCTCGCAAAAAGGTTACTGTATTCCAAAGATCTGATCCGCGAGAGATTGGCTTCAATACAATGATGACCAGAGTTCGCCGGATCGCTTGTGTCTGTATGGACAATTAGTTGAATTGTTATGTGTCGAATGCCGTTGATTCGAATCACTTATCGCTCTTCACAAGAGAATTTGTATATGCTCTTAATTAAGTGTAGACATTTCCTCTGTTTGCGGCGATAGGAAGCTGTGATCAATTCCTGACTTGCCAAAGGATCAAAGACCGCATCCAGTGCGAAGATCAAATGTCTTCTGAGATGTGTCTTTTACATATCAACTTAAAAAAAATTCACACGATCCTAAGTAGTTTTAATTTAGCTTTGAATACCTTGTAAACCTAGACCACTACATTAATGGATTTAGCCACAAGTTGCGTCAAATTGTCATTTATGTGATAAAAAGTGCTTTGGGTGTTTTCGTAACCTCACGCCCCTTAAACGTTTGTGTATAACCATAGTTATGGTATAACCCATGAAACAATAGAAACCCAAAAGGTTATTTTATTACACTTGGTGTGGCTTTCAACAAGCTTGCTGTTTCATCGTTAAATGATATGATACTAAATCATTTGACCGACAATGCCACGAGAAGACCTTTTGAATTCTTTAATTGAAAGAAAACTGTTCCTTAAGATTTCTCCGCTGACAAACAAAAACTGTCTAACGATATGACATATGGAATGTGCTCATCAAGGCATTATCTGTCAAGGTTATCCTTGATCACCTACAGACTCTGACAGTTAGGGGATCTGGGTAGGAGCAAAGGTTTCGTCTGGAAAAAATTTTCTATTGTTTATTTACATATTTTTTTTTATTTTTATCTCTTTCTTGACGTGTTTTGGAAAGCCATACAGTGCTATTTTGCTTGAATAACAATCGTTTGCTTTTTAACAAAATCTGGAATTTTCCTTATTTCTGCGTAAATATTATTTCTATTTTTTTCCTCTGGGAAAAAGTACCCATCAAGATCGGGCAAGAGAATCTCTGGGATCCAGTTGTTCGACATCGAGTTATGTTGGTTGCTTCTAACTCTGGAAGTCGAAAGATCCACTATTGATCAGACTGTGATCAATATTGAGAAGTGCTTGCCTGTCAGTTCTGTTTGTTACACCGTACAAGGTAATTCTAACTTTTGAGCCAATGAATAAAATCCTACAGTGTAACCATTCAAATGAGAGCTATTGGGCAGTACTTTGCTGTGGTACTGTTTATCAGTGCTATACATGGGGGTCTATCTTTTTAAACTGTTAGTGAAATCCTCAACTGTGACCAACAAAATGAAAGCCATTGAACGCCACATTTTGTGTTGTTGTCTTCTTTGAAATATGGAATTTAAAAATTTAATAATTGTGAAGGTGAGGTTACCAGTTACAATGAGGTGCAGTAATTTTTGTGGTTTTATGCAGTTTTTTTTTACCAGGATGGAATGTTTTTGCAAGCGCTCTTCAATAGAATTAAGAAAATCTCGTAAATTTATATCTCCTTTTACTTAACATAAAGACGAGTTTCCAGTCGCGTAATAATAAACAGATTACACAGCGTGACATCAAATTTATAAAAACTGACCTTGAAGAGGAATTTTGATCTGTTACGTTGTCTGGGAACAACTAACATGTGCAACCAGAATTTTACTTTGGTATCTTTTCTGTCCACCAACGTGAGACTCCTTCTTTGAGATCGCCGATCAATGACAAAGGTTAAAAATGTTGATACCAGACGACAGATAACGCAGAAATTGGTTACCGATACATTTCAGAAACTCAGCGTGAAAGCAAGATTTTTTTGGACAGCTCAAATATGTGTTGAGTGATGCAATTCTCGATAATTCTGAGTGCTTGAAATTCCTCGTGAAGTTAAACAGCGATTTATTTTTTAAACAGTCGCCTAACTTAGCCCGTGATCCACAAAACAACGTCCCAAAATTAAGACAGTTATATCGTATATTGATAATTGCACAATATGTTATTCCCACGCCGTGAAATATTTAAAAGAGCCCAATTCTTTTATTAATAGAACACGCATTACTCTAGAACCCTTGTATTTGCTGTTTTCTCACAGTTAATCCTGATTTATTGACTTTATTGTTAAAAACGATGTTTTTGTTACTTAATTGTGGGAAGGCGTCATGAAACCTCCTAAGACGTTTTATCTTTTTGTTTTCGTCGTGTCGTTTCCTGAAGTTTGTCTGTCATTGATTGATGAGTTTTTAAATCTTCTTTAAACCGGCTGAGCCAGCACCGGAACAAAATACTAACGTTTTCCAAGGTTAACCATGATAAGGTTTACGCAAGAGATTTTTGTAAACTTCGCTTACGATATTACGTTTCATGGGAAAATATGTTTGAGCTAAGTATGTCAAAAACTGAAAAAGGTGATGTGGCTGGAGTCAGAAGATTGCGCGAACATCGGCTCAAAATGTGAAAATTATTCGATTAGATTTTTATTATCTCGTGAATGGAAAGTTGTCATTTTTTGTTTTTTTAATTTTTTTAAATTTGCTTCCTGTAGAACTATTAAGATGAATCACATTTTTCACCCATGCTACAGAGACATACGTACGTGACTTTAAGTGCTTCAGTATTAAACGATAGAACAGTCAATACGAGATTTATGGAAGTAAGTGAAATGTTAAACGCATTCTTTTATGAGACCCCATTCTGTTGTCTTGTTAACAACTCTGTGAAAAATGAGGTGAATCTTAAAATAGACGAATCACCAAATATAATTAATCTATTTTTAATTTAATAAAGATTTCAAAAATAAAAAAGTCTGCATGCCATTATGCAAAAATGTTGAACAATACACATCACCATTTAAAATCACTTTACAAAAGCATCCACTTTAATGTTCACTCTTCGGTTACGTTCGAATCATTTTGCACAGCGTATAATTATAATAAACAGCACCACAAGAAAAGACTGTTACTCTCGCTTCCATCTATTCCTCTTCCACGGGTGCAATACGAACTCACAAACTGACCAGCTTCCAGCTGGTTTTTTGGTAGAGCACTGCATCGACGATCGCAAGGTCACGGATTCGACTGTTTTCAGGCTTTCCTTTTTGCAACTGCTTACGTTTCATATAAACTTTTGTTCTTAGGCCATCGTAGGTTGATCAAGCGGTGATAAACATTGTAAATAAACGTATTTTGATAAACTTGACGTTTCGTATGCTAGACAACATACATTACGGTACGTTGCTTACGTTACGTTCACAACTGTGTTCTTTCATTCATTAAAGGTACTGCTCAGTAGCTGTCATTTGAATGGTCCCGGTGCACACCTCAGAAAAGCGTTCTCCATCTCTAAAGTTACTCAGCAGTTAGTACAGCATAACTGATAAACGGCACCAAAGGAGGGTCCGTCTCAAAAGCTTTCATTTGACTGGTCACACCTCAGGCTTTCACACACAGACTGAAAAGTCAGAACCACCATCTACAGCTTAATAAACAGCACCTCAAGAAAGAACTGCTCAACAGCTTTCATTTGAATGGCAACACTTTAGGATTTTACCTACAGAAACAGAAGTTAGAACCACTTGGTACAGCATAATAAACAGTACCACGAGAAAGTGCTGCTCAATAGGTTTTATTTGAATGGTCTTGCTTTAGGATTTCATCCACAAACTCAGAAGTTAGAACCAACTTGTACAGCATTATAAACAGTACCACAAGAAAGTACTGCTCAGTTGGTTTTATTTGAATAGTCACACGTCAGGCTTTCACTCACAGAATGAATAGTTAGAACCACCTTGAACAGCATAATAAACAGCACCACATGCAAGTTATGTTCAGCTGCTTTTATTTGAGCTCTTATGTTTTACCCCCACTTAAACGTCACAACCGCATTGAGTATACTTGACTCAAGGATTAAATCTGGTAGTGACGGGATAGGGAACAAAGTTTCACTAATTCAAGTCGTCAAACTTGAAAATTAACTGCTAGTGTAGAACGGATGCTGAAAATTTAAAACGTAAGACAGTCTTGAGGTTTGCGTACCACATATACGCGCAACTGCGCATGCGTCGCACATTTGTGGACGTGAAAGTAGAAATAATTGCAACACAATAGGAACCAAAGCTACCAGGGACATAGCCTGAGAAAACAGCCGACGTTTTGCGAGGTCGCCACTTCAGCCCTCGCGAAACGACGTCTGAGTAACGAGCGCAGAATTCCATACTGATGACGTGCACTACCCAGATCTTGGTAGTGCTTCTGATTGGTTGTGCCGCAAGGGAATTTTCTTTGAACCAATCAAGTGGGCGACCTCGCGAAAAGTCGGCTGTTTTCTCAGGCTACCAGGGACATATTATACTCACGCATACGTACCTCATGAAGTGTCCCCTTAATTTCAGTAATATACGAATAGTGACCGTTTTCCTAATACTACCGAGTCGAAAAGAAAAATTTAAAGCCATTGACTTTAAGTCAAAAGTTAACAATCCCTAGTTATGCATTATTTTAAGCTTAGTACTAAACGTAAACCTGACCTCCACTTAGAGGAGGGTGAAATAGCGGAACACGAGGGAATGCCCACCGACCTACTGAACCAAAGCTACGGCGGAATTGATATTTGATACCTAACTGTTTAACTAATAAATTCTAATGGCAACGTTTCTCTCAGTTATAAAGACACGCAGTTTTATAGCCATTCACGTGCAGAAATGATATTTACTTCGCGTTGAACCGTAAAGTGTGATTTTCAAAATGATTTCTCGTGACAGCCGAATTGATTTTAAAGTCATGTACCTCTAAATACATTTGTCAATGCCTGTCAGAGCTGTACTAAATTTACGCTCTCAAATAAAACTGCTGATTGCATGAACAAGGTAATTAACTAAAGTACACCACTTGTCAGTTATCGCTATTTGAAGTTTGAGTACTTGAAAGTAATTAAGTTAAATACTTAAACTTTGAGAATTTTATCAGTCATGATATGACAGCTGTTTGCTGGAAGGATGTTGAGGATTTTAACAACTCCACCCAAGTATTTTCAAAGTGATGCTTAACTTGCCTTTCCGAACAGAACCCGTCTCCAGGATATAATTGTACCACTGTATGACAAATTTGCAATTGTCCTGCCACCAGACAGACAGTTCTTTCCTTTCCTTGAGAGAGCGGTAGTGTCTGTGTAAATGGCACAATCAAGATGGCCAACGCACATTTAACAAATTAATACATGTAGATTAAGACCAAGAGATCAGGCATTCAGTTTAATTTTACGCTCGACTCACGGAAACAGCCATGACTAAAAAAAAAAGGATTATTTTAAAATCCAGATAAAATATCCAAAAATGCTGTTAAACAGAATTCCTGCTAAATTTTAAATTAGCAGGCGTTTAGACGTTTGACTTGACTTCAATTATAATCGAATTAAGTTTAATTGGAACTTTCTAGCATGACCCTTTCCATTTTTAATCCTGGATTACAATTTAATCATAACTGAACTGCAAGGTGATCAAGGCTTCAGAAACATTCAATAACATCAAAAAAATTAACTGACGCCATGCGCCAAGGGCCAAACCGCTCGGTTCAGATGCGGTTTGAACTATTCCATAGTTCTGACAGCTATTTTAAGGCTCACGTGTACAGAACACGTTTGTTTTCCGCTGTAATTATGAAATAAGATTAGAGGCAACTTTCTTATCTGCATTCCTTATATGATCCGTGCTCTGCGCTAAAAGCCAAGGCTTCCTAAGCGAGGAAGTATGCGCTTTCTAGTATTTTCCGGCCAAAAATATGCTTAAGAAGTGATAACCCTTGAGCCAAAGACAAACACTTTACACCAACACGTACATTTGCATGTCACGTATAGATCCGCCAACTCGAACAAATATCCAAGATTTCATTTTTCCAAAATATTGTAAAGCAAACAGCACCATTGGAAAGAACCGTTGAAAAGATTTTATTGGAAGTTTGAAGTTACAATTGAAAGTAAATTCAGTATAGTTTATGTTCTTCAATAACAAAACTTTTGCTTATGATCGCAAGGCCCAATGACAAACACTTTTTTACTGGTGGGAGTTGAAGAAGCTGATCTCAGAAGCTGGTATTAAACAAAAATGATATCAAGTATTGAGTTGAAAATGAATGATGTGTCTATTTCCTTTTGATTCAAGTGAACTGAGTTTTACCTTAAACCGATTTGAGGCTGCAAGAAGCTCTGAGTTATATATACTCGATCTGTTTCCGCTTTGAAAATCAATAAAAACCTACACAGGGAAACAGTGGAATAGTGTGCAAAATAAAACTCCAAGAGCTGTTAAAGGAGTTTTCCTCGGGAGCAAAAAGCATGAATTTTAAGGAGACATCTAGAACAGTTCTGTTTTAATGACCGCTGCAAGAAAACGGCCACTACGTTTCACCTTAGTTTTTACTGTGATGGGCTAATCAATGGTTAGTATTTAAGATAAAGCCCTTTTTTTGTTTAAGCAGTTTATTAGCATTCGCCCTTACGAAAAGATTTTGTGATTTTGGATTACGTGAAACGGCCATTGTACAGGATAGTGGCACGTGATGTACCGTAACCATGACTGGTTCGAGAAGGGCATATAAGTGACGGTTTCCTGATCATGTTTTCCAGTATTATTAAGTGTTATTTTTTCAAGATCAATGGTTTGAATTTGCGTAAAGTTAGAAACAGCGAGAGAAGGATAATTCGAAGAGAAACTCACAGAAAGCAGGATAACAAAACGTTTATTTGTACATCTTTTGGAAAGATGTGAGGCGAATACACAGTCTACAACTGAAAAAACGTTGTTCACATCCATTCACTGGGAAATTTGCCAAGGGGGCGTGGGTGGCAAGTCCTCAGTTAATTTGGATAACTCTGGAATTCTAACATTTGTAAACATTGCGAATGTTTTTACATCGTCGAAGCCTCTTAGAACAGTTTAGACCTAAAAAAATGGATGGCTCAATTTAACAAAGAATTTAAGGTCACAACACTGGCATAGTTGGTTCTAAAGCGGAAAACCTCAAAAAACCTCTTTATGCAGCCTCACGCCTCTCTTTTATGGAGCAGAGGCCATCGATAATCCACATTTTAAAAATGCCATTTCCTTCTCGACGAATTTCCTCTGTACCCACCTTTATCCGGCCGCAGCTTTTGTCTAAAAAAAGCCACCTACAACAATGTCCACGAGACTGGGTGTTTCCTGTCAAGTTTGTGCTAATTTCCTATGCTAGATGTGATTTTGTTCTCGGGCCAAATTCACTTCACTATTTTGGCACACTGATTTAGGGCTCGCATTAGTTACTGAATAGCAAACGTTTTTCTGGTATAAAGTAGCTCCAGCAGTTAATCCTTAAAGCCCTGATAGGAAAATTGCATATTCTCCTTACTGTTCTCCATAGTTTTTGTGGAACTAGTAAGGAGAATTTGTCAAAACATCAAGACGTCTTGTCCTTGGTGATCATTTCCTCTATTCTCATCACTTGAGTGTTTAAACAAGTAGTGATGATGTAAAGAGAAATTTCATTTTCGTCGCTGTTAGGGCTTTAAGGGTAATAGTGTTTTTGGTTATTAGCCAAAGGAAATATTAAGACGGATTCCGCTCAACATTCGAGCAATAAGTGCAAAAAATATTTACCAAAAAACTTCTCATAGCACGGTAACATTTTAAATGCTATTTGAAACATCTCACTCTAGATGAAATTCTCAAGCATTCTCAAGAAAATTAATTTCAAATCTCGTAAAAGTATGCTAAAAACGGGTGCCATTTTGTTTTGAACTGACATGAAGCGTCTTTTTAATTGGAATATGGATAACTTCAAATCCAATTTTCTCTCGCGGGGTCAGCTTGGGAGCAAAAGTAACGATAAGTTCTTCTTATCTGTTCTCCACATGTGACAGTGCTGCAAGTATTTTTTTGGTAACTTAGTTTTTGCACTTAATGCTCGAACGTTGAGCGGAAATCGTCTTAACTGTTTTACTTACGGTAGGGAAGCTCAGCTTGTAGCGACATGTTCCTTGCTTATTATAACGGAAAGAACTAAGTACCTTATCCGAAGAATGCTCAAGCTTAAAACTGGAAAAAATCCCAAATTCCAAGTTCGTGAAGCGTTAAAACGAAAACACAAATGAGGAGAACTACTCGATAGGTTTCACTGATTTCCCGTACGGCAGGAAAGTACTGCTCAGTAGCTTTCTTTTGAATAGTCGAACTTCATAATTCGTTCACGGAAACAAGGGATTTCACTTCTGAAGGGAGAGGTTTAACTTAAGATTCAATGTACAAACAACATTATTTCAGGGAAAGCACATATCTTGTGTATGTTGCTCTTTCGACTAATTCCAACGGAAAGGCTTTGCCTCGGCTAAGCAAAGAATGGAATGTCCACCATTAACTTTCAGGTTCTTTTCTTGCGGTTTAGTAATCTGAAAATGGGCATTTAATCCTAAAACAATTATTTCACGCAAGAATGACAACATCAGAAAAAAAAAAGAAACTTGGAGTCTAAAAGAATAAATAAACCATCCTGGCACTTTTAAGAAGAGTTATTATTAAATGTCTCAAGCGTTAGCCAAGATGTATTCTAATTCCTTAATACACCAGAAGCCCTTTTCCCACGAAATAAGAAGCTGCTGTTAGCCACGCCTCTTAGTTTTTCCTTACCGAGACTTTTTCCATTGATTTATAACGGTGACAGGCCTCAGATTAGGCAACATGCATGCAGCTTCTCCTAATGTTGCACCTTCAAAACTAAGCTCTTTCAAGTAGGCCTCTATTTCCCTCATTCTATTCAAAACAAATACGATAAGCCCGAAGGCGATCGGTGTATCTGGCCACGATTTTTCTTTTTTCTTGTTATTCTTTTTTTTTCTAAACCAAGAGAGGATTGTTCTAAACTTTTGTTAATTTTAATTCAAAAAGGTTGACAAAAAAGGCGGGACTAAGCAACCGACTCTGCCTGTTTTCTAAATTGGCAAGAATCGCTTGGGGTTCAATGTGCAAAATCTCCAACAAAGTTAATGACATGGAGGCTGCATGGGAAACCTCTCCAACCCTCCCCTGGATCTTGCTGCCACGGACCCATTTTGTTTCAGTGTTGCTTTGTTTCTTTTTGGCCGAAAATAAGGAAACACAACTCAACATGTACATCATAATTTTATTCGTTCCTCAGAAGACTGGCCACAACAAACAGAGTATCTAAACCTACAGAAAAGACCAAATACCCACAAACATTTAATTAATGAATTTCTGTACGCTGAATTTAAAATTTGCTGGAAGAAATTTTCACTCGAGATGTATATGGAATCTTTAAAACTTTGCTTTCGACCGAGTAAAATCGGTCAAAAAAGAGAATTGTTAAAGGAACCATTCAATTACTATCTATACCTTTGATCCCCTACGAGGAGGGTTGCTCGTACGTTAATTTTCGAATAAAAATAACATGAGCTTACGTAAATGAATTCGGAGAGAAACGTTAACTTCAACTACAAAAAAAATTGAAAGATACTTTGTGTAAGTGTGAGTAAATGATAGAACGGTGTTCTATTTTGGAAAACAACTGTGTGTCATGTACGTGAGCCAATCAGAACAAATGTGCTGTTATTTCAACCAATTAGAAGAAAGACCAACAAAAATCGTGACTTCGCTTAAGTCCATTTTCCCTTGCATGACACCGATTACATTTTTTTCCCGCGCTTGGCAACGGCTCCATATTTCCCGCGCTTAGCAGCGATTACATGTATTCCCTCCCTAGACACCGGTTACGTGTGTTTCCGCGTTTGATTTTTGATTGGTTCTCTGATTGGTTGACTACGCAGAAAAGTTACTTTGATGTTACGATAGTCATTATGAAGATTTTTTTATGGCCCCTACTAGAAATCAAAACACATTCAGCGCTTTCTGTTCGGCCAAAAAAATTACAAAACAAAAATTCTTTGATTGACATCAAATGGAAAAGAAATTTCGGGTAAGAAATTTTTTGCGAGGTTGTCCTCTTTTTTCTGGAAATTCGGAAAAATTTGTCTTCCATTCTCCTTCCTACTTGGCCCTTAAAATAAGTTTCTCCAGCAAATATAAGTGGTAGGGAGCCAGCCACATTGTTTTGAAACAGGAACTCGTATATGGAAAGTGTTGTCTTTCTGATGGGTGCAGTAAACCAAAACATTTTCTTCCATTCGCCACCTAAAAAGTGGCGAATGGAAAATCCAGAATTTTAGGCTGAATGGAAAGCGCTATTGTCTCCCTGACATATTGCCGTAGCGGATTAATGATGGACTGTGATCACGTGACTTAGCCAGCCTCTTTTTGCAATGTTTATTTTCATGATTGTTAATTCGAAAGGCATCTTGGATAGACGTTTTAACTAGAAGGAGGAAAAAAAAACGCCTAGGCAGATAAATGGCTCAGTAACAATTTGCCAGGGACATAAAGCACAAATCGTGTCAACGAATGCATCTCGCGATAACGTACGATAATCTAAAATATCAAATTGATTTTAAATAATGGTTACCACTATTATCATATCTATTTTCTCGTCTGTACATTTGGATCACATACTAATTAAAAATAAAAATATGTCAGCTCTGCGAAAACAAAATTAAAATCGAATGACATGACAAGGAATCAATTCCTGGCATTTTGACAGTGCCTAGCAACCACTGCAACCATAGCAACAACAGCAACGCCTACGACCATTGCCGAAGCAATTACGACGATCACAACCGAAGACACGACGACAGCATTGTCGGAAGTATCCAGCTGTACGACTTTCTCGCATTTAGTGTTGTTGCCAGCGGTCGCCACTGCTGTAATATTATGGGCAGCCAGCGTTTTATTGGTCGGCTTCTCTTTGTCATCTTCGTCCTCGTCAATGTAGTCCGTGATTTCACCGATCCCAGGTTCGCTGGGGACGCGAACGGCACCGATTTCCGACTTGCTGTCTGCACTTTCAGATGGTTTGCTTTTATCTTTCGATTTCTGGCTATGAGTGTTGGTTTTCTTGGACTTGGGAAGATGCAGAGTGATTGTGTTACCTTCCATGTGCGATGAGATGGAATCTGATTCCTCCGTCTCTGTTCCCACAACAAGGTATCGTCGACCATCGATGGTAATATTACCGATGAATTTATGAACATTCGACTTCTTCTTTTCTTTGGACGGTTTTTCCTTGGCGACAATATGTTCCCTTCCTTTGCCCTTGATATCGTGCGGCTTGGGTAGAATTTTTTGATCGCCTAATTTTCCAAACACCGAAATGCCTTCTGGTAATCCGGTCAGACCCACGCCCATTCCTGAGCCCACGTCTTTACTGGTCAGTAGTTTGCTAGTTGCTATTGGCCCTTCTTTATTTGAAGAGATGTTCTTCACCTTGCTTCGCTCATTATGAGCTTGGTCAATGATATCGAAAATCTTCGGAATCTCCCGCTGGCCGCTGCCGCCGGCGGCATACGCATTCGGTGCCTCATCGATTATATCGAGAATCTCCGGCAGCGTGTTGTGCACGTGTGAACCGAACATGACCGGCTTTTGATCAAGTTTCACGGGTGATTTCACAGGAGGCAGCATGGAGACCTCCTCCACGTGGCTTGAATCAAGGTGCTTAGTGAAGCCGTGCTGTTTAACCACGCTTTGTACGTCACTCGGTACCACGGATTCCTGCGTGGGCCAGGCGTGTACCGCGGGCATATTATCCGTGGGTCGCACTTTCAGCGGGTTGACATATTTAACAGGCTTGGCGACAATCTGTTCCACTTCTTTCACGGTCTCAGGGATAAGCTTAGGTGGCTTGGTAGTGGGAAAGCCAACAACTTGATGTTGAAAGAAGCCTTTGAGGTATCCGGAAGGGCGGAAAGGTTTCGGCCTCTGCGCGGAATAATCCAGCTTGTGAGAAACTGCGGCCACAGCAGCTGGGGGTAAGTACGAGGGAGGGGCAGCAGTGTTGACAGGCGCAGCAGTAGAAGCCGTGGTAACCGCTGGCGGAGCCGTGGACTGCGTACCAGCGGTTGTCATAGTGACCGGCGCTGGCGTTATTGGCGCCACCGTCGTTGCAATGGTTGCCGTGGTTGGTACTACCTGCTCTTCAGCGGCTTTATCCCTGTTAGGATCCCGAAAATTAATGATGATATCTTCGACTTGCGAAGATGGGGCGAATGGGTTTACATTTGCGTTATTACTAGCTGCAAGACCCTGATCTCTCATAAACTGATCGAACTGGTTTCTCGTGGGGTCGCTGGGCGGTTTTCTGGGTGAATCATAATACGAATTAGGATAAACATAGTCATTCATTGTCTGATCAACATCGGGACTATCTCGCCATGGAGACCAGACTCCCCCGTGCTGATCAGGATTCGCACCTTCATCTGCTTGAGGGTACACCGCGGGCGAGGACTTGCGGTAATAAAATTTCAGCCTATCAATCATGACTTTCAAAGTGTTAGGCATAAAATCGGCTAGATTATGATACTCGCACGGGTCCCACTTGATGTTGAACAAGCAGGGCTTCTTCTCGGGGTTACACATAGGTGCTCTGGTGTATAAGAGCGGATGCGGGTGTTTAACTGTACAATCTACAGAGGCGCCTTTAAGTAGACTCGGCTTGGGAACCTGGTCTAACTCGTGCAAGCTCTCGAGCCTTGGGTACCAGTCACTATAGAAACTACGGTTTTGATGTACTATCATTTTATAGTCTCCGATTCTAAGGGCTGCCCTTTTCTCTTTCAAAGAATCCAGGCCGTGTAGAACCTCGTACCGCGGCGACTGGGCATCATTGGAAACCGTATCCCAGACATTGAAACCGTCAATAGATCCCAGGCTCTTCACGTTTCCGCCAGCCAGTGCGTAGATGGTTGGGAACCAGTCAGAGGCGTGTAACAAGGCATTTGAAACTCGACCTGAGAAGAAAACAAAATTAATTAATTGATTGATTGATTAATTTATTAATTATATCAGTTCGCTTGCAGTTAGACATCAGAGTTAAGCAGACAGAAGCAATTTGATCAACAGAATTACACCGGCTTATTCTGTGTCCTCTATGCTAATGTCATTCTGTGGAGCAGCAATACAGGCTTAACGGGCATACAAGTTTACGAAAAATAACGCAACGTGAAAATGTTATTCTTTTGGATTACTTTTCACTTTGTGACTGCAAAAAACGCGATGACTAGAATAGTGACGAATTCGAACAGCTTTAAACGAAACATTACAACAAGAAAAAGAAAAGGATAAAGATAAAGATAGCTATTTTACAAATAGACAATTGAAAATGCGGGCTAGTACAATGGAAGGAGATATACTTTAGGGCAGATTTAATTACCACTATTTCGACTAGTACCACGCCGAGTTTGTCCTCGGCATTCAAATGTTTGTAAAGGGTTTACTATTATACTCGATAAAGCAAGTGAACTTCAAGAATACTCAATGGCAGGATGGATTTGGTACTGGAGGGTTATTTCTAATCTAAACTGATCCGAGGTCAAAGCAACAGGAACCTTAAATTCTTACCTCTCTTCTTTAGAAGCGGACTGTGGACAAATCCGACCCCACGAACTCCTCCCTCCCACAAAGTGTTTTTGGCACCTCGCAGTGGATAATTTGAGCCCGCACTAGCGTCCAATCCACCAGCAGCTGCTCCGTTATCGGTGGTGAATATGATGATAGAGTTATCGTAAAGTCCTTTCTTTTTCAGTGTTGTTACTATTTGGCGAACTGACTCGTCCAGAGCTGACACCATACCTAGAACGCAAACATCATTGTGATCAGTGTGTGGATTCTCCTTTAGATACTGACAAGAAATCAAGCAGAAAGTTAGTGAGAAGTCAACTCCCGAGAAAGCCTATCCTAAGAGGAACAAAAATGAATTTTAAGCCCCGGGGGGGGGGGGGGTACTCCCATATATAACCTATATAGGTATGAGCCGCTGTGAAGGGTATGGTTTTCAAGCAGTTTAGTCTGGGATAGGGTATAGAAATCAGGGAGTCTTGGTCTAGGATAGGGTATCAATTACCGGGAAACTAATGGGTGGTGTGAAAATTTAATCCAATTAATTAATGGGTTTGAAAAACTCGGAAATATAAAATATAAACGAAATCGCGACAATATTGTTGATCGAGAGATGGTTTTCCATTAAAAGCACTGTGTGGTTATATTTCTGATGGATAGCTCGAAAATACTAGTCTGGGATAGGGTAGGGATTTTTGGCATCTAGTCTAGAATAGGGTTGCAAAAACGACATGAACGTGGTCTGGTATAGGTTAAGGGTTTCAGAGTCCCAGCGGCACACTCCCATCAAAATTTTTCCGAGTACCCCCCCCCCCCCCCCGGGTTTTAAGCTTACTTTCGAGACGCTTAAAGAATAACCTTAAGATGTACAGGAAGACCAACAATAATGATCTGATTTCGTAGAACAGAACTCGGCAAATGACAGGAGTGACTAAGGGCAATGGCGATCCATGCAAAGTGTTCTCATTCCAAAACTGTCCTCCTTATCCCCCCCCTCGAAAAATGCAATTTAACTCAAACACGAACACTAATCTTTCCTTCTTACCTGCAAAAGTTCTTCTCTTTTCGTCTCCTATGTAACTGAGCCTGTCGAGGTATTTCTTTGGGGCCTGGAGCGGCTCATTCCCATTCCCGACATGCACCGCTTGCTGTGCAAAGTACAGGAACAAAGGTTTGGTGGTCTCGTGATCATTGATGACTTTGTCAGCTTCACGAGTAAACAGTTCGGTACCATAAGTACCTGTTTCATTATACACAGCCTGAAAACAATAACAAAAACATGCATGTTATGACGACAAGTTCCACTACAATCTTCTACGTCTTACAGGGGGACCTTTGCCAATTGTTTGATTTACTCATCAACATTGATGATGGAAAATTACATTTAGTCTGGAAAAATTTACTTGGTTCAAATCAGAACTAAGTTGAAACAAGATGGAAACTGCTGTCTAGTTACATTATCCTTTTGCCCTTACAGACTTGAGTTCAGTTTGATCCAACACTAAATCGCACGCAAGTTGATAGACGTTTTTCACCGTCTGAAGCCCCAACGCAGGTTTCTCCCAGCACTGCTTACTTTGATGTGGCCGTGAGTTACATAAGCTTGAAAGCCGACTTGTGACCACTTGCGAGCCCATCTCTCAGATCCAACCCAAGTTCATATTTTTAACTGTAAGGTTTTTAGCGCCAATTTCAAAAGTCTCATTGGGACATGACGGTGTCTTATTTTGTCACAAAATCTACGATACTCATGTATATCACAGCAGAAACATTATCCTTGAAAATACTCACAGCCAAGTCTCTCCTCAAATCCAGACCATAACTTCCATCGTAGGCCACGTGACTAAAGTAATCCTGGCCGGAAGTCCAGAAGCCGTAGAATGAGTCGAAACCCCTGTAGGTAGGGGTAAACTCTTTGGCGAAAAATCCCAGCTGCCACTACGGGGAGAGAACATCAACAACACCACGTAAAAAGATGGCGTTAACAATTTTTCTATCGTTGCACTCTTCACAAGGAGTAAGAATTTCTATTTCAATAGACAGCAATTAATGCTCAAGTTCTATTGCTTTATTTCAAAAATTTCTTGAAAATGTATGATTACTAAGTGTTGGATCAGCCTACCTTTCCTACAGCATGGGTTGAATAACCCAACTGCCGCAAATATTCCGGCATGAGTTTTTCTTTCAATGGCAACCCAAAGGGCTGTTTATTATGAATGGTGTCATGTTGAAGCCCTAGAAAAAAAAAAGAGAAAATCAGTTTTTGGGCAAGAACGTCATGCTAGCCCACATATAAGGCACTAATAACATTACAATCCTACATGAATATATACACCAACTGATTAACGCACCTACCTCCACTAACATACACTTTCCTTCACTTGTACTCTTTTTCCTTCATTTGTACTCACTTCCCTTCACTTGTACTTACTTACCTTCACATTAGTACCTTATATGTGGGCTAGCATGACGTTCTTGGCCTATATGTGGGCTACCATGACGTTCTGGCCAGTTTTTGTGTATATTAAAAATAAAAGTTTGAAACCACAAATCCCCCCAAAAAACCACTTGACTTTACAGAACATGTTTCGATCGATCATCGATCGTCAGTTTCGATTTGAATTTATAGTTGTTACAGCAACGGCAAATACAAATATTTGGGAAATGAGAAAAACTAAAACTTATGAACTGGCTCATTAGTTTCTTTTTCATTTTATGATAAGTACTTGCAATCCTTGCGTAGTAGGTCTACAGACAAGCATTGTCACGTGTGAATGAGTGATACATGACAGACGAGCAGTCCCCAATTTTTCTCGGGGCAGTCAAACGACGCGCGCGGAAGACTTGCCTGCCTGACTTGCCTGTGAAATTCACAAGCACGACAGGTAATTTTCGCGTACATGGGTTTTCTCTTTGACTGCTCGTAGTAAACACTTTCTTCTCTCCATTTATTACCTAAATTCAGGGCGTATTTTCCTGTCATGAATGCTGCCCTTGAGGGCGAGTCCATCGGTGACACGTAATAATTATTCAGAATTACTCCCGAGTTCGCCAAGCCGTCCAGTGTAGGTGTGGGGATCTGGGGCGAGCCATGAAAACTGACGTCGTCCCAACCCTGAAGTGAGAAGGCGAGAAACTGTCAATAAATAAGATGATAAAACGTAAAAAGACGAAAACAGAGGAACTTGAGAAAACTATGATGTTCAAACGATGACATGGGTTTCATAAAGAGAGCAGAAAAGCTATTATGAAGCCAACGCTACCTAAATTTTGTCAAACAAAGAAGTAATGAGAAGTAAATAATAACATAAGACACGACTTACCAAATCATCGGCTACGATCATAACAATGTGGGGTTTCTGTGCTGATTGGGCGTACTGTGCACCACCCCAGTAAAATGAGCAAAACAGGACAAACACTCTAAGGACCATTAACCTAGGAAGGCCTCTACAGGAAGCCATGTAATCTACAAACGGGAAGAAAAGAACAAGTCAAATTAGACAGACGAGCTGCCATTTACCGCTATTGCTTTTCAACACGAGAACATTAACGGCAGTTAGAATGATTTGGTTCATAAACGATGATTTTTGCGCCTTTGAAAACGAATTCGGTTGATTTACTACCTTGAACATTATAAAATGGACTCCTGAAAGTCCCAAAAAGTAACACAAAAAATAATGTTTTTGACCAAAGAACTTGAAATCTGCTTTTTTCTGTTTTGAATGGCTTTCAAAATTTAACCACTGTCAAATCGAAATCAGTCATCTTTTGATTTTTCGTTGGTTTATACTAGACAAACTGAAAACAAATTCAACGTCACACGAAACGCCTTCTTTTGTACGGTTTCTTTGCATAGTATCCGATGCAACCAACCGAGATAAAAGATGTTAAATCTGCTCTCTTACTCACTCAATTAAAGCGGTTTCAACTTTATGAACCTATTTTGTGCTTAGTTTACATCTCTATTGGGTCCTTTGGCAGTTGAAGGGTTTCCTGGCTCTAGATGAATATTTCCACGTTAAAGCTGTGTTCAAGAAAAAATCTCCTACTGATTACCAGCTCGTCATGAAAGCAAGACCCGCATGGAGTGTTGAGAGAACATAGTTACTTCTGTTAAGTTAGGGGTCATCTATAACAGGTACCATGACGAAAATATGTGAACAACGATCAACAGCCACTCAACTGTGAAAACTGTGTGAAAAACTTGAATAAAACTATGATAATTTATGCTTTCTTGTCTTGTGTTTAACCTTAGAGTATACATAAACTGATAAACTTGATTTATAAATACTATATTTTTACTATATAAAAAGGTCCCAAAATGCAAGTACTTTTGAATTTTGTTTTCAAATCGACTTTTCACGCTCTAGTTACGGAGGGTGGTTAACCACGTTTTACAAGTGAAAAAAGTGCTAAATACATACTAGTCTTCTCTTGTATCCTATCTCTTTTTAACGAACACATTTATAAACCCAAAAATTTAATTTTAAATCTATAACGCTTACATAGCCTGACTCAAAAAATATTATATATGCCACGAACTGGTGAGAGCCCAACTTCAAAAGAAAACATTTTTGAAACTTTTGACAGATAACCAAATACCTCAATGAGAGAGAGACCTTCGAAATAATTTCAGCAACTTCAAACAGATATTAGAATAAACATGGTATTAGACATTGCTTTGAAAAACAAAATTATAATTTGCCGTTCTTGTTATTAGTAAGCGAGAGCCGATTTGTTAACTAAAGGAAGTATTTCACCTCAACCAAGCGAGGCATATCGAGAAAAAGAAATAAAACGTTTTAAGAACAGAATTTTAGTTAGTCGGAAGAAAAGACACTTTTAGTTCAAAGTCTCTAGAATTTACTAACAAAATTTAGTGAAACAATTACTAAGTGACTGAGATCAATTCAGTTAATTTGCTGGGTTTTGCCTTGTTTCTCAGCAATAAATAGTCTCAGTTTGGAGTTCTGAAAAAAGTGTTCCTGTATTTAACTTTTTTCCTTTTAGGTTAGGTCATTTAACACCTTTTTTCTCTACAAAACGTAAACTTCCTTTTTTCCCTTTCTAGAAATTCTTAACTTCAGTCGAAAGAACTTGAAATATATGCAGCGGTAAATAATTTTGATCTTTAAAGCAAATTCACTAAGATTACCCAATAACTTTAATCCTATGGCGCTTGACTTCGGTTTTTGTTCAGGTCTTTTGTGATTTTTGATGACTCGCGTTTATCACTTATTTATGAGCTGCCTTTGTTTCGATTTGCAGTGAGTCATTTCACTCGATTACGGCTTTGAAATAATCGTATTTCACTTCAAAACGTTTCGTCGTTGTAAATACACAAAATAAAATTCGGAAATGTTCTTGTGTAATTTATTTTTTCACAAAAAAAACTTGAGTAAGGAATAGCCATTAATGCAAATAATTGTGAGATACTACGAAATATTTTGGCCATTCCACGGCTTAGTTCCATCTGATATCTTTAGACCTCCCAGGTACGTCACTTGAATTTACAGCGCACAAGGAACTTTCTTTTGTATTTAATGCATCACAATTACTTTCAAACGGTTGATAATCCACTTATCTACTGGCATATCAGTCCACTTTGCGTCATAATAGACCATAAATTTCCGTATCTTACCTTGCGAAGAAATTCCCATATTTCTTTATCCCTTGGTCCTCACAACACTTCTTAACGTGAAACAAGCAACATCCATTCCTTGCGAAATTGACAGAAATGTTCTAAGACGGTTAACTCGCCATCTTATAGAGAAAAACTTAATATAGCTACTTTCAAAACAGAAGCGAGCGACGGAGTCTTCGCTCGTTTACAAATGCCAACGAGACGGTCTTCCTAATTTGGCTAAGATCAACAGGTTGCACCCGCAAGTAAGCAACCCTCTAAATTATTGAAGGCGCGAAAAACACAAGAAAGCCATTTGAATTCACCACTGAAGCGTGGAAACAACGGGCTTACACGAAACGTAGCCTCAGATTGACGACGAGGCCGGTTTCGAACATTTTTTTGCCATCCGAGACAGGCCGTGAAAACAAGAATAACGGGTGGTTCAAGAATGTTTCCGTCAACGTTCAGTCGGTAGCAAATCAAGTTAAAAACAGAAATGTTCAAGCGGGGGATTTCCGCTTGTTTTTGACAAGAACATAGTAATTTCAACCGTAGTACTTTAACTTCACCATTTCGAACTCGAATGCCATGACAGGATTTGCTAATTAACCCAAACTTCATATTTGAATACACAGGCCTTGACCAAGCTTGCTTCCGGGCGAGTAGGGGGAGGGGTGTTAGCAACAAAATTATTGGTCTATAACAAGGAAACGGGGGGATTAAATGGACTTGTGAGGGGGATTTTATCGGGTCGGCCAGGAGAACAGTAGCATCCCTGATTGAAGGAAGCTCGGTGAATTTTTTTAGCAAGACTTTCTGTGTTTTTGTTTCTCCTCAAGTCAGGCGAACTGATTTCCAAGCTCGAAGTACACGACATTGTAAGCATTTACAGGACCCCAAGTATATTTTTATTTCACAGTAGCCTTTTCTCACAAAGCCACTAAGGTATGGAATTCTCTTCCACCGAAACTTAAAGAAATCAAATATATCCCAGTGTCTGTAAAAGTGGCTCAAAGAAACGTTCTGCATTTCTGCTAAAATTTACGCTTTACTTTTTTTAAACTAGCTTTTAGCTTACTTTGTAAAAAAAATTTCTTACTATTTTTAAAACAGCACCTGACAATTTGTTGTAATCCTTAGAAGTTTCTCTTCACATTTTAATTGTATTTTAATTGTAATATTGCCATGAAAAGCACCTTTGGGGAGTACAATTGACAGTTCAAAATACAATACCGTATATCACTAAAATCAAAAATCCTCAAAAACCAATAGTCAAGTCGATTCTAATCGCCCAATAAGAACCGCAAATTTTTCAGAGACTTGTCAAACCGTCGCTTACAGAACACGGGCAGTTCTCTCGACTAACATGCTCAAACAGGTTACAATGGCATTTCAGTGACATTTAAAATGTGTTTGCTTGCAGTTGTCCGAAAAACACAAGAAAAGCTTGCATGCTAACAGATTAAACACAGGAGATGGCTTTAGTTCAGCCAGCGGTTGAAAAAAGGGGCCATTTATTTTTATGTTAAGGGCTAACGTTTCCGTCGGGGTAATCGTCGAAGTAAGACAAACAGAACAACAATGAACATTTTCCAATCGGTGGTTATCAAGAATCTTGAAATGATGGCAACAGTCAAATTATCCATGTAATTATAATTGAGGTATTTTTAGTAGCACCAATTCAAGACATTTTGACGCCGGCCGAAATCAAAACTTGAAATATTCTGGCCGACAAAATGGAATTATGAAGGCTCGCTTCGACAGAATTTTTTGTCTCTAAAATAAAATATAGGATTACCGTAGAATAAGAAGATTGAAGATCTTGTGAATCATTATGTACCGTCACGCAGTTTACGTTCGACTTCGCAAGGCTTGCTCACAGTTCCTAGATCGACCACTTCAACATACGGCGATCGGGCCTTTTCGATCGCCGCGCCGAGACTTTGGAACACGCTACCGCTAATGATAAGGAATGCACAGTCCGTCTCTGCCTTTAAAAGGCTTTTAAAGACATTTTTTATTAAATTAATTTATTTTTAGCTTGTTCACCGATTTTTACATTTTATCCATTGTAATTAGTAGATAGCTTTTTTATATTTTATCCATTGTTATTAGTAGGCAGCACTTTTTCATCAATTTTTTTTTGAAGGTTGTAATTTAGTTTTTATAATTTTATCTTGTAAACGCATTGAGGCTCTGCGAAATGCGTGCATAAAAACTGTTATTATTGTCTTTAAGTATACCGCTGTTGTTCCGGATGATAAAAAATTCTAACCTCCTACACGTACTTCCGTCGAGAGATATCGTTCACCCCATCGCTCCTAAGAGTGCAAGAGTATACAATGTACATAGCGAATTCGATTTGCTATGTGCATTTTGTACTCTTGTACCCTTAGAGGGCCTCTTGAGCTGGGGGAAAAAACAACGAATGAACAGCACCACAGGAAAGAACTGCTCAGTAGCTTTGAATTCATTTGAATGGTCACAGTTTAAGATTGTATCCCCAGATTCAAACATTAGAACCACTTTGTGTAAGAAAATAAATATGACCAAGGGAAAGTACTGCGCAGTAGTTTTCGTTTGAACGGTCAGGATTTCATCCACAGACTCAACAGTTAAAACTGCCTTGTACACCATAACAAACAGCAGCACACGAAAGTACTGCTCAGCAGCCTTGAATGGCGACACTTGATCATTTCATCCACAGACTGAAAAGTTAGAACCACCCTGTACAGCATAATAAACAGCACCACAGGAAAGCACCGCACAGTAGCTTTCATATGAATGCTCACACTTCAGGATTTCATCCCCAAACCCAGAAGTTGGGACCTTTTGTTCCTTAGATTCAAAAGTTCAAACTAAGTTACAATACCCGTAGATTCATCCGTACTCAAAAGGTCTATCTGGGTGGGCAAGTGCTTACAACAAAACAAAACGGCATTGGGAAATGTACGTGCTTTTCCGCTTTCAAATAGGCGGTAGATAAACAATCTCGCTGTCTTTTTTTGAACGAGATATAGGCACATAAACGTTGTCTTGGCGACTTGAAGGTTCAACTGGTGATAAACTTGGCAACGAAAGCCGCGTACGGGTTCGTTTGAACTCTTCACTTCTCCTTTTACTCGCCAAAGCTTCGCTTAGCCGTCTTCGAAACTGCTTATTTGTAACTCCTGAAAAAACTGAACGAGCACAGCTTTCAAGCGCGGGATATTCTTGGCAAGCTGTTCGTTGCACATCGAGGATACGACGAAATTCCTGCTCGAACTCACGGTGTAACATATCCATGGTTTTCTCGAGACTAGAGTCAAGCGATGAGTTTATAGCTTTCGCGTAACGAATGGCATTGACTACTTTTTTGTGAGGGCTTGTAGACAGAATGCATTCTTCTCGTTTCATTCGTTCTTCCATTATCTCGAAAAGAGACTCGTATTTCGTTATCATGTCTTGATTGTGAAGCGCAAACGGATGTAAAGGCGACTTAGTTTCGCCCTTCGCAGATTCATTTTGAATCCTTGATGCGCAAGTTGAAGCAAATTGAGGAAACTTGACTCCTTTCATGTAAAATAACACAATTCAGCGTTTACAAATTAATTGAAGAGCAAGTGTGGTGTTTCTTATCCTGGGAACCTTCGTGAGCAATAATTATATGGCCATTTCGTTGTTTCTTCTTTTCTTTTATCCCTTCGACGACTTAAGCGCTTTCCCTTTTTTATTCCAGGAAGTAATTAACACCGCAGATGTTCGAAAGAGACAGCAAAAATTGATAACGTATAACTTTCATTTACTCACGGAGCTTTTATTTTCAATTTATATTACGACCTTTTCCAAACGAACAATTTGCATAAATCGCAAGGTGTTCAAATTAAACCCGCTTCCATAACTGTCACTGAAAAAACCTTAAATTTTCTTGAATAAATTTGTGGCTTTATGTCTATATACGTGGAAAATTTATTAATTTTCCATTCGAAGACACTTAACTTGGACTTTTTGATAATCTTTCAACAAGTTAATAACCTCACAACAATAAAATGGCCGTCATTTTCAAGTGAACTTTATCTTAGTCCTCAAACACAAATTTCTAGCACGATAATATCCATGGAGATCCTCTAATGACTTCCATTCTAATTAACTTTCCGTGTTGATATACCGAAGGTGTAACAACGAAGAAATTAAAAGGAAACGAGTAAAGAAGGAAAGAATTAAAGTTGTAAATGTCAACTTTGCGTTATCAAGAATAATGCGCGCGGGAAAAGAAATAATTGCACGCCATCTTTAATCAAAAGCATCTCGATATTGGAAAACAATACCTTGTCAATTGAAACAATTAAAAAGAAAGAAGAGAACGACAATGCGCTTCCCATAAAAACATTCTAATTACAATAATGATCCTGCTGTTTTATAATATTGATATTTTCTTGGTGATTTCCGCCTGACTGCAGATCCCAACATAACAAATATATTATATTTCTCTTTCAGGCAATAGCAATACGTACCAGACGGACAAGACAGGTGACAAATGACAAGCACAGCAATCAAATTGGGGATATTTTCTCGATGTACAAACAAATTCTCAAAAATAAAATCCAAAAATTGTATGGAAATTTTTATAGGGAAAAGTTCTTTGTTTCGCTCTTAAGTCTCCCCGTCAAGGAGTATCAGTAGTCTGTCAAGTGTGATCGTCCAGGTAGAGTAGTCTACAAAAGACTTGGTAGTGAAAGGTTTGAACCCAGGAGTATTAATGTGGCCTGTTTAGTGTGATTGTTCGGGAGAGAGTAGTCCTTCAAAGACTGTTGTTTAGTGAATAGTTTGAACCCAGGAATCTGTAGTTTTTCTAGCGTGATCGCCAGGCGACAGTAGTCGTTTTATAGGTTGTTGTTTAGTAAATGATTTGAGCCCAGTTGTATGTGATCCTTCGGGTAGAGTAGTCCCACCCCGCCGACCAAACGCCCATGAAAATCTTGCCGTATTAACAAGTTGGCAGTACTAATGAAGTTGGCTTAAGCGGCCTTCACACGTCAAACTAATGCTGGACAACTCGTGGTAAATTCAAATTGGTGTGTGTGAACGACATAACAACATGTTGGCAACTGTTGGCGAAAAGTTGGGGAGAATAGAGACAAGCTCTATTTTTCGCCAAAAGTTTGCCAACGTGTTGTTGTTTCGTTCACACACACCAATTTGAGTTTGCCAACACGAGTTGGCCAACATTAGTTTGACGTGTGAAGGCCGCTTTAGAAACGCCAAGGATAATGGCGGCGCAATAACGAAGGCGAGGTAGATTCTGATTCTATCCATGATGACATAAAAGAAAATAAAAAGTGAACACCGTGATAAAGCGAACCACAAGAGGTGTTTAATGTGATTTTAAAATGTACACCTTTTACACTGGACTGTAAACAAAATAAGAGAAAATGACTGAGCATTTGTTCAGGCCAAAATGAAGTGGCCGTAATAAAAGGTGACCGCATTTTAAAACCAAAAGCATCAGTAGTCTGTTGAGATCGCCCAGGTGCGAGCAGTCCTTAGAAAGACTGGGCATGAGTATTCCCGACTGAGGTTTTTATCACCTGAGCGATGTCATCACCACATAATCCTGATTCCAGAATTCCCACAAGCCTTTTGTGCCCAAGCATTAAGCATTCCAATAAGCCTTTGCGTCCCTCACAACATGTTTCCCACAATTCCAAGTGAGCAGCCTCAGGATTTTTCTCCACCAAACAGGCGAATGATGGTACGTTTTCATCATAATCCATTGTCATTATTTTCTTGAGGTTTTGCTGTGGGATCCAACCCATGTAATTTCATCCGTGTAGCGATATCGCACAGGTAATCCAAACATTCGCACCTGGAAACACCAATAATTCAACCCTTGATCAACATTCATCAATGATCGCTGGCCAAATAAATCACAACAATCCTACACAAAACCGCAACAGCGTTCATTGGCCATCATTCAGCGACCAAAGTGTCCCCATGCTAAACATGAGCAAGGTATTATGGCAAGAGAAGCCACTATGCTAGGAGGTGCGGAAGGCTAGCAAGCAGGAACGTTTTAGTTACAAGAAAAACTAAAAACATGTGCGCATAATTGTAGGTAAAACAATGCAAAAAAGAGAGGTAATTTCCACAGTGGGGCAAGGCTGAATTTTTTCAAAGCCCTTTGCTTCCTTTTCCGGTCTAGCGTGACTGTTGGGCAAGCCTAGCGCTGGGCTAGTCTCGAACAGATTACACTCAGATTACTCCGTGCGTGGGTTTCTTACTCTGGCGCAATTTTTAAGCAAACATACGGGCATACCGCTAACCAGGAACTTTACGTTACGTCGTTATTCGAGTTTCGATCCAGCCATGCTCATAGAGCCCTCGCTCTTCCATGCTGTTCAATAGTGGAGAAGCCGGGGACTCTGGCGACGAGATCTCTTGTGCGTCACGTGATAGTATTAAAGTAGCGCAGTGATTAATGTATAATAAAGTCGTACTTGTAGTCAGACCTGGAAGTCCCTGATATTTAAGGGCGTTCGCGCTAATTGTTTCTGCGCATCCTTACTGCGCACGTAATTCACGTCGAAATGTCATGCCACGTCATACATTGAGCGCGCGCGCTGTTGGAGAAATTTAGAGATAGACAGCGCTTGTGGGCTTTTTCATACCTACTCATGGGTTTAACTCTCTTAAATGTTCGGTGACCCCAAATTTTCTTTTGATTGATCACTTTCTTTGTCGCTTATCTACGTTTTAAGAAAAATTGAAGAAAATCTGTCTTGTGAAAGTTTGATTTTTTTCAACTTTTCTGCCCTCGTATCATCAAATTCCACTGTTATTTTTGCTGCACGGTGCTCGCAATAGCTCATCTTAAAGGTTGAGTTAAACTGAAAGGATGATACCGGTTCAAATTATTTACTTGACAGACCCACTTAATTAAAATTTGACTAAGAAAGTGGCTATACAGTGAATCATTTTTAGTGCTTTTCAACTAACAACCACTGAGGCCATGTCGAGTTACGAGGACCGATTTGTCAAAATTGGGCTAGTTTTCCACGCGCTTTATTTCGAAAACGAAGTCGGTGACCCCCCCCCCCCCCCCCCCAATTTTTTTGCATTTCTGACAAAGGTAACTCATTATCTGACTGTCGCAAAAGCATGAAAAAAATCTGTGTTGTAGAAGTTTTTCGCGCGAACGTCCTTAAGCCATTGTACTCACATAGTTTTCGCTTTTTGCCACGTTTCTCCCCAAACGTACACACCATGACGACGAACGAGGACCGCATTGCTGTCTGGGTATTCTTCCATGGCTTTTGCCATGCTTTCCTTGATAGGAAAATAAAAAAATAACGGTGTCTCTGAAACTTTCGCCTCTCATCACCACAATTTACCTTTTCCGGATCGTTCTGATCGACGTTTTGGGCAGTTTTCGGACTGCCCTTCTTTTACAAGGTTACAAAAGTTGTTTTTAGAACTTCTTAAAAATATTTAACGAAAGGCAATAAAACTATGCGACATGTCGAAATTTTAATATTCTTCAACCCAGAACGATCCCGAAAAGAGGAACAGATAATTTTAATCCTAAAATGGGTTTGACAACCAAACAAAACGTATTAAATGCAGAAAGCGGAGTTCCTCTAGTCTGACTTGTCGTTGCCTCAGTTTTGCCTCAGTTTTGTCGTTGCCTCAGTTTTGTCGCGCCCCGTGGTCTCACCACCTAACATAAAAATATTTTCTTTTCAGCCGGCAGAAACTAAAATCAAACCAAACTTGCTTTAATCGTGTTTCTTCTCCCGCGCTTGCACTCGGTTGCAGGTCGTCTGGCTTTTGCACCGACTTTTTCCCGCGTTTTCACTCAGTTGCATCCCCTTGCAAAAACTTCTTGGTCTGTCTGAACTGCTGATTCTTTGCATATATTTATAATATTGTATTTGTACAAAACAGACCAGTCCGCTAAAAGCAAATGGTAATCGAGGCGGGAAGCGCAAGGATAATAAAACAAAGAAAGAAACAACTTTTGAGTTTCAATATCAGTAAAATGCTGATTCGCATCACAGGCTCATCACAGCACTTTGACAATTGCTTATTGAAAGAGAAAAGAAAATGAAATAGTACATCTTACGTGTATTTGAAATAAGATCTATTTTAGTTCACCTTCAAGTCTCGTTCTTCTTTTGTGTTCTCGATGATGGGTATCACAAGTTCCTCGTCGAATCTACATGTAGTGCAAAACAAATTTAAATCAGTGAAATCATTCTTTGGGCCGACTTTTAAACGAGGCCCAAGTTAGACCTGGTTCAAGCCCCAATAGTGATCAGTATCAATTTTTTCCTCATCATATCAGTGTATTATAACACATACAGGTCATGAGAATGTAGCAATTGATCACCAAAGATGAATTGTCTTGATGTTTGAAAAAGTTCTCCCAATTAGTAATCAATAAAATCTATGGAGACCAGTAAGGAGAATTTGAATTAGTTACGGTAAATGACACTTTCACATTCCGATTGACCTAATTTCAAGTTTTGTTAAGCCCAGTCTAAATTTCGTTTAAAATATCCCGCCCCATATCTTCTGAATTCTCAAAACAGAAATCTCAGGCGTAATTTCGCATGTTGTGAACTAAACACAAAAACAAGTTTGGGAAATTGGCTTGTACAGAGAACGAGACACAAGAAAGGGCTCTACAAAGCTCAAAAGAGGAGTTTTCTTAGGGTATAAAACACCATACAGTGATACTAAGCCCGTAAGCATAATAATGGTTAAGGATGAGAAACGAAGCACGCAAAATTCTCGGTCTGTGCTGTGTTAATGTGCAGTCCATAAACCACATTGCAGTTTGTTAAGAAATAGTTTTAAAATGGATAGAATTCGCTGTCAGTTCCACCATGAAAAATTTTCTGCCCATGTAGCTGCAATTTATATTCAGTGGAACAAGAATAGGCTTTGTTGCGAGGAAACCTGTCAAAAAAATCACTAACGAAGCTCCCGGCATACTGGACTCCAAAAAGGAAAACGTAATTAACATGCAGATGACTGGTTGAGGGAGATATCAAGGAGATAGGCCTTACATGGTGTGAAGCAAAAAAGATTACCCCGATATCATGGAAGCACAGAGGGGCAACACATGGTGTAGTGCACAAGGCCAACACGCATTACCTAAGTAAGGAAAGAACAAGAGAACTACCTAAGTGTCCTTATAAAAGTGGGGCCAGTTTCCTTGGCTCTATGACCTAATGCATACAATTTACAGACTGACCAATCTGCCGCCCAAACATGACAAATGATATGAGCCCCTAAATTGACAAACACACCTGTAGTTGACACCAGTTGAACCTTTCTTCATTCCCTTGATCATCTCCTGATGTGTGATGCGGAATTCGTTCCCAGGGTACAACAGAGTAACCATGACGCAGTGTTTGGAGTGAGTGTGTATCACAGCCCCTGCTCCTGAAACACGAATTAAACCTGTTTGTCAGGTTTGTCCACGAGTTGTGGACAGGAAAAGAAATGGGTGCCATTTTAAGCCTATCTTACTACTTGATCACCTCACAGAAAGGACATGTGATGGTCAATGTTAGACTTAAAATTCTGGGAACCACGATGGTAATCCACATGGAAAGTTACAGAGGTCTGAGGGTAATAACTTTACTTAACAATTTCTCTATCCAGGTGTATAAATAGGTATTAGCAAGCCACTACTGAAAGCTAGCAAAATACAGGAGATAACCACCCGGTGGAATAGCATCTAGGACTGTCAATACTTCAGCACAATTCATGTAATTTGGTTAAGCTCTGGCCATGTAGGCCTTACATTCCACACAAAGGGTCGGGGAGGGGTAGGGGAGGCATTTCGTGCGCTAATGCTCCTAGTGTTTAATGCTATAGCAACCAGCTATACCATATTTTCTCGATTAAACGCCCCCGGCATTTATTTCAAACTTGGCCTTGTGGACCCGGCATTTGTTTGAAACAGCAGTTTATTTGGGCCCACCATTTTTTAAGGAAGGGTCTTTATTTGTTTACTTGACATCATGTATCTTGTCCTTACACCTTAAGTTCACTATACCACAAATTACCGTCTGAGGGGCTTATTCCCGACTTCCTCTTTTAGACTTGGTGTTTTTTAAAATCGAGAAAATACGGTACAAGGCTTAACAACCTTCACGTAATCCATCTTCTACTACAAATAAATAGAGAAATCCATTTGCTAATTTTTATGGCAATTTTTTAAAATGTTCAAAGAAATGTACATGCTATAACAAATCATACTGAATTCATGCCACTATAATTTACACTGTATACATCTTAAATATGCACGTTTTTCTTTTTGAGTTATGCACTGCCAGTGTAATGCATGCAGTCTATGTAGTCTATGCCACAAGCAAGAGTGAACAAAAATCAAGGAACACTTTATAAAGACATGGAACACTTTATAAAGGAAATACTTAACTCCTTCCTTCTGCATTGTTGATTCAAATGGTTATTTAGAATTTTTAAAGATAACTGAAGAAAAATGAGAAGTTTTAGTTTTTGTCTCACATTTTTTTAATGGTCGCCTATACTATTCCCTTCAGACACCTCTGGCAATGTTTACCTCTCATTGTGAAGGCATTCATAAACAATGGAGTGCACTGGCTTTTCTTGAGTTTTTTTCTATCAGGGGAAAAATAAGTGAAAACAAAATTTTGTACAACTGATCATCTAGTAGCCTGCATACAGATGCCTCCTATATCCTTTGCTTCATGCGTCCCCTTTCCACATGAAGCAAAGGAAATACGAGACGACTGTATGCAGGCTAAACACCTGGTAATGGTTTTCGTACCATGACTCCTGCAACTGAAAATGAATGTGTATAGTAACAAACATGTATACTGTATTAATAACATTAATGATCTATGATTAATGTACTTTGTGTCAAACTTCTTACTTAAAGGGTCTACTTCTAAGGAGTGAGCTGGCCAACTGTACTTAATTTAAAATGTTGCTTCTTCTATGATTTTGCATTTAATTATATTGGCCAAAATAAAATACAAAAATAATAAATTAAAAAATATCAGTACTCACGCTGGGGGAGGGGAACAGAGTTCATTTTCTTCAATATCGCATACAAACATGTCTTCCGGCTGTAAAAAAATTAATTTAAAGTGAAGTTGACACTTAATTTTAAGTTTTTCAGCAGGGACCAGAAACAAACTTCCCTGATTGAGTTACACCCGCAACATTCCACACATTGCTCAGAGGCTATAACCACTGAGATACAGAGAAACTGTGGTAAGCAGACAGGAATGAGAATAAAGAATTTATCAAATACAAGTAGACAATACACTATTTTTTAGCTTCAACTTGTTTAGGTGGGGGTGCAGTGGTGTAGCGGTTAGTGTGTTGGACTTCAGATCTGAAGGTCGGTGGTTCGACACCCAGCCCGCCCTGCCATCGTGTTGTTTCCTTAGACAAGAAACTTTACCCCACATTGTCTCTCTCCACCCAGGTGTATAAATGGGTACTGGCGACATACTGCTGGCGATAACCCTGCGATGGACTAGCGCCCCGTCTTGTTTGGTTTATTTAACAAATTATTAAGTCTTACTGTACATTGACATTAAAAAAACCAGCATTAAAAGAATTACATTCAGTGACATGAGTTTATGGTTTTCTGAGTATTAACTACATGTAACAAACCTTAATTCTTTCCTTTTGAACCCCAGAGGGTGCAATGAATATTTTATCTCTGTGGGAAAACAAGAGACTGAATAAGCCATTCTCCACTCAGTTACGTACCAAAACCAGGCAAGATGACAAATGCCATCGCAGACCTACATTGTTAGGCTCTGCATTCCATATGTGGAAAACTAACCAATTATTTATCCAAGCAAAAAGTACATGTTTAAAAATGAAGATGGATGCTGGTCTCAAACACCCCCCCCAAAAAAGACAGAAAGAAATCTTTCCCGTGGATGCATTTTTGTGTTTTGCCACTTTCAACAACAGCCAGAAGAGTCTATCTAATTCTTTTCTATTAATGAAATTTACATTAACATGCAAATATCAGGCATTTTCATTTTATCTGGTAAATCATTCCCACAGAAAATATGAAATGAACTATTTTAGCAAGCCACCCAGAGAATATGAGTGTTGCTAAAATCTGGCCTGATTGCAGGTTAAGAAGAAATATCTTGCTGAAGTGACAGCAGACGTTTGAGGCTGAGTTGGAAACATTTAGGACAAAACATTTAAGTGATGAGTATGCTAAAGCCCCCACAATGCTAACTGTATAAGTATTGCAATATTTGTACCACCTTTTTGTCAATCTTTTGAATGAAATACAACTTATTGGAGAAACATTCATGACATTCTTGTTAAAGTTACCTACTCTGTACTTAAATTGGTTTTATGATTTTTCAAAGTGGGTTCACAGGAAAGTCTCCTTATGCCATTTGTTACTGAAAAAATCACCATTCAAGACCTGTCATGGTCTTGGGCACTTCTGAAATGGCCAGTGGTAAAAAGGGTAGATGCCAAATTTCCTTGAAGTGAACCTTGAGTGAACTTAAACTTGGTCATAAATTGCCTTGTCCCCTGTTTTTGTGCGCTTTCCAATCCCCTGTCACCTGTTTTCATGTTCTGTAGATGTTTTGTTCTCATGTGATACTGACCCATATTTGATGCTTATCCCCCCTCCAGTTCCTGTGACCCAATCCAGGTGATAAAACTGCCGACACAGCTCAGGAATAAGATTCCTTGGATGCTCTGGATCCTGGCAAAATAAAAACAAATTTAATTAATCAATAGTGTTTTAGTCTTCATCTGAATAGAACCAGGGGACAGGGACTGAGTACTAGGCGGAGTGGGAGGGGGGGGCTTCATCCACGAACACCCCCCCCCCCCATTATTTGCTGCAGTGGCTCTTCGATTCACACGTGGAAAAACCAATAAGTCATCATCCTGCGACATAAAAGTAGGTCTTAAAAGACCGACTTGATGCGACAGACTATAGTGTTTTCATTGATTTTTAATACTAGGAAAAGCTCACATTATTCAGTGGTTTGGAAAATTAGGCTAATATCCTCACGACGTCGACACCACGCACAATCCCTAATACAGAAAGCACAAACCATTATTTGAAAGCAACCTTAGCTTTAAACATTTCAGTTTCAAAGTTATGATAAAACAGAGGAAAGACAACATACCTTGGGATATTCAGCCGAATATTCCCCACAGTTCGAGAACGCCGCCATGACAGTGTGATGTGTACTTCTCGGTTGGTTCTCGCCCCAGGACTTTGCCGGTCACGGTCAGAGCGCGCGGGAGCATTTACTGGCCGAATGCGCACCCCGTTCAGATTTGTAGATCTCCATGCAGTAACTCGCTGCACTACGTTTAATATCCTCTGATTTCGTTGAGTCGTATTAAGGATCTGGAGTAATCCCTGTTAGAGCCGTCCACACTTGTGCGTTTTCAAAAGTCCCCGTTTTATACTGCTCCAAAGAGCAACAAAATATCAGTCTTCCACACAAACGTTCTGTATTGTTTTTTCCTGTCTAACGCTTTTCATATGAAAGCAAATACACCATTTTTATGCGTTCTCCCTTATTCTTCATACTTCAACAATAAAAACTGCCGGCAGTACTTTCGATAGAACTCCGTTTTTAGCGTCTACATACTTTAAGGTTTTGAAAACAATTCGTATCCACTCAGTCGACGTTCAAGCTAAAAGCGATGCGTTTTCAAAACGACGTGTTTACAAGTCTCCACTTTCAAAACTTTTTTCAAACGTTTCCGTTTTCATCAGCATTTTCAATCGGTTTAGAGTGGACGACACGCAAAATAGTGGGGATACTCGAGCGAGAAACGAAACCCCGGCAAGAAATCACTAACCGCCTGGTTCCACAGCTGACAAACGCAAACTACAACTAGTGCTGAAAATCGAATCAGTGGAAAGAAAGGGTGTTATGTTTTGTAGTTTAAGTAAAAGTTTCTACATTTGCCTCTATTTTCCTTTGCAAAACTTCTAGGCTCCCAAAGGGGTTTAGGGCTCCAGTGCTCCGGTCAAAAAAAAAAAAGGCAGGGCACAGGGATCAAAGTCGGATAATTTGAAGTTCCATGATCGCTTCACTCCAGAACTAAATTAACCATAATCAGCGTTTTAGTTCGAAATCCAAGTTAAGAAAGGCTTTGGGCTCCGGGCTCCAAAGAACCCTCTCCCTCTCCCCCCCCCCCCCCCCTTCCCCCTCACCTTTGGGGTCCTGAATTATAGCTGGAACTGTGTAACCGTCTTTGAAGCTTAAATAGGACTAAATAACAAAATAATCGATTTTGCTTAACAAGAGTAACACTGTGATGGTCTTACTGAATATAGAATTTAGAAATATTAGTTTTCATTGAGGGGGAGGGGGATGAAAAAGGAAGAACCGGAGAATTTACCGCGCTGACGAGCCCAACACACTCAACTCAATTATGTCGCTGAGTGCAGGATTCGAACACCTTACTACAATAGGAAAAGCAAGCAAGCTTTCAACTTCGCTCCCAGGACCCTCGCTCTTCACCCTCTCTCGATGAAGAGAGAGGACCCTGGCAATGAGGATGCCAGGCTTTCTCTACTTGGCGCCAAAAGTCATGACGTCACTGAATGGGTCATTCGGGGGCTGTGGGACTGAACTCACAAAACCATTCAATGTTATACGGGAACAAATATACTGCACAAAACATAAAATCAATAAAATAGCTTTATTCGTGTCTTGATAAGGCTTACTTTAAAGAAATTTTCTTTCTTGATGTTGATAAATAATGTTTTTACAAAAATATACCTAAACAACAATTGTACTGAAAAGCGATTTACATATTTTAAAAATATGTACTGAAAGGCGATTTCCAGTGGACATCAGTATAAAATATACTACACAAAAACTCTTGTAAAGAGCATTATTATAACACTGTTAATAATCTTGTATAAATACTTCACTCGAGATCAGTTTATTTTTACAGGTCATCAGTGAATCAACAAAAAGGGAAAGAAACTATGTCAAAATGTTGGTAGATTTTCTGGCATCTCACAGTTGTCTTAGTGAAAGTTGTCGACAAGACTGCTAAATTGCTAGAATCCTATATAAAACTTATAAATAATTTAAACATGTTAATGAAATGCTCGTGACGTAAAAAAGCAATCACTGAACTTGCCTCTCGAGCGTTTTCCCGCGCTCGATAAACATTTTTCCCGCGCTTTTCACCAGTTGCGTTTTCCAGCGCTTGAAACTGGTGCAAGGTTTCGCTGCAAGTCCTGGTTGGTTCGGTGCTCGTCACGTGAGGTTATTCTTCTACGTGAAGAGCCCATAACCTACGTTCACGATGTAAGCACTTCAAATAAATCTTAACAAGAGTTTCTTTCTCTTTCTTTGACTGTTATCTTCACATATGTACTTCTTAAAACAAACTCAGAGAAGCTAAACTTCTTCTAGCTCAATTCTTTTATACATTTTCCTAAATACTTATAATCTTAAATTAAAAGTTATAAATATAGTTTATAGATCAATATAAATACCCATGGTGCGTTCCAGACACAGCCAGTTTTCACGGATGAACCCATTTTACTAAGCACACGTGCAGACTGCAATCGCCAAGCCTTCCATCATCACAAAAACCTTAGCACAAGCCCGCTTTCCATGAACTTTAATCGAGCTCGTACACTTGCCATGCACACTTGCGGTCGAATAGCATTCTGTAGCGTAATTAACTGTCGTATTGCTCAGGGGTAATATTCTGGCCTCGGATGACTTTAGACAGCTCCATTCCCCAATATTTCTCCTTTGTCTTCTCACGGTTGCTTCTGGCAGGGCGGTCGCATTAACAGCAGTACCAAAGGTTTCGTCAGTAGCTTCATTGCTTACGTCATCACTGGAATTCTGGGGAGTTTCCCAGCCTGCTGAATTTGGTTCTTCTGTTAATCTTAAGATGCCAGAGCCCTCTATTTGCGCAGCTCCCTCTTCGTTTCTTTCATCCAGTATCAATTCTTCTAGCAACTCGTCGCTGATGGTTTCCCAGGGAGATGATTCTGACGTGATCGCACGACCACTTCCAAGGCTTAAAAAGGCAGCAAAAATAAGCGCAACCTACAATAAAAATAGCACGATCAATGCAAGTTAATCACTTAATACACCACAATGATCAGCACTCTAGTTCTCCTTACAAAATGACTACCTTGTCAAGCAGATAGAACAAGTGAACAAAGAAAACCATGAACAATATGCAATATTGTTTTGATCTAGCATTAAATTCTCAGAGTAAACTAACACGAAATGCACAGTATTCAGTGACAAGAGTTAGTGTTTTGAACAGAGTTACAGAATGTACGGGTAACTTGTGATAAATAAATTTCAAATTCAGTGATTCGAGAGGGAATATCAGTGCAATTTGCTTCGATCTTCTGCATTATGTGCAAAATTTATGCAAGAAAAGTGACAATATTTCACCAGCAAATTCTGTTTAAATCCCACGACTTAACTTTAAAAAGTTTACATACATAAAAACTGCACTCACCTTTAAAATTTCCATGTCTTCTTTTTTTCTTATCAAAGTTAATATGCTTTACACACTTGTGAACTTGTTGTTTAGTCTTCTGAAGAGGATTCAAGGACTCATATCGAAGCAGGTGATGGTGCCCCTTATATAGGAAAGAGTAATCCAAATTTGGAACAACATACACCGAAAAGCGGGAAAGTACATTTTTTTTTACCATTACTTCACTAGTTATATTTGTTCGCTCTCGTTTCATCTCCTTTAACTACTTTTACGTCAGTTTCTACACTGTCAAAGTAGAATTCCTCAGATGGTAATCGTTTTAGTAATGTTGAAGCGCAGCGCTGATACTTCCTGAAGCTTGGAAGTAAAACCTTCTAATTGACCACATGATACGCGAGAACCAATAAAATCACTGCGTGCTGAAACATACAGATGCCGTTTTTCCCGCGTTTCAAGGACGTTTACAGTAAATCTAACGTCGCTAAAATGACAGAAAGTCTGGTTCTTAGAAAAAAAACTGTGCTAATTACAGCGTTATTCAGTAATTCCTATGGATATTTGTACAAGAATTCTCCGCTTGGAATAGTTACGATCTGAAGCTACTCTTCTTCCGACTTCCGCCGGCGTTGGTATGTTGCCATGGGCGTACTTCATCCTTGCTTCGAGACAATTTCCGATATTTTTTTCCTACACGATTACGAATTCACATAACGCCCACAGTATTCTGCGAATCCCAACTGAAATTCTGTTGAATTAGCATATTACGTTGAGAATTTTTTTAAATAGGAAGTTTCTTCGTTGACTCCGTTAAAGGAAGAAAGATTTATACTTCAATTCCAGTCTCTGTAACCGAGCGTAACCCGTATCACTGGCTTTTGTAGCGAAATCGTGTTTGTAATTACAGTGCCGTGAATATGTTAAAAAAAACATAAATATATTGTAATGCTTTTAAAACTCATGAAGAATTGGTATGTGAATTAAATACGTGCGTATCATATGAGCAAAATCTCAATTCGCATTAGCCAGTGAAATATCATGCCGTGGGACACGGAAGAATATCTACCCGGTGTGGATTTCTTTTTGAGGCTAGACAATGATCTATGGACGTCATTTCTGGGAGTTTTCGAAAGTATTTATTTTTAAAAGGTACGAAAAGGCACTAGTTTATCCCAAAGTGACTTCCCATAAAGTTTAAAATCTCAAAACTAAACATGATATGTTAGGTCAAGTATTCGCTGATCAGGCGATAAGTGATAGTGATTTCCGGAATCATCTCTCTGGCCTTATGGCTGCGCTTACGGGTTGTTTTTGATAATCTTTTAATTTAATTTAATTTAATTTAATTTAATTTAATTTTATTTTATTTTAGGTGTGCTTTAATTTGGCCTTGAACTGAAATAGGGAAAAGATTTAAATAGAGGTTGGAGTTTTCGTCTATTTACACGACATCTTTTACGTAGGTCATTTTTCACGCAATGCTGCGTGAGTTACTTCCTGAAATAATTTCCGTTTAATTGACAGGTCTTTTCTCAGAGACTATTTGTTTTATACTAATATAATCCAGTGTAGGAAATAAAACCAGTCATTGTTAAACTTTGTTTTTCAATCTACTTTTCATTATTAACACGTATTCAACAAAATGAGTGACAATGCCTTAGGTTCGAAAACGTATCGTATGCACCGAATGACGTGACGCCCATCGCACGATTCCTGATTCATACAACTCGGATATAAACCGTAAACTCCTTCCGTTGCATTCGTAAAACAAGCGTGAAACTAATGGCTTTTTATAGAAGTTTTTAAGTGATTTTTTTGCTGCAAGGTGTTGCATGACTCTTCCGGAATGAGCCACACCTTGAACATGCGCTTTAGCGTTTTATTTCCTGGTTCTCTTACCGCCAAAAACAAATACACGAAGGGTTCAAGTTATCACTGGTCTGACAACTTACAACAATGCAATATAATTTGCTTCCCATTAATGGTAATACTGATTTCCTTGATGTCTAAGAGAAAAAAAATACCGAATTGGCCAAAATCCCAGTTGAGATCGACCGGAAAGGACTTTCTTTGGCCACCAAACTGAACAGTTTCACTCAAGTAAAAGACAAGCTGAATCACTGAGATGATATCTTTAAAAAATACAAAATCGACCTTAGAAAGAGATGTAGCAAGTCCTGACTGTAAGGCAAAAATCCACCACTAGAGGATAATGGTCAGGAGAAAACTCCCTATGCTTCGCCATGTTTAAGTTAGCCAGACAAATTACATGTGCAATGATAGGCGTGCAGAGCTATCTAATTCTTTCTTGTGATCGAGCTTGTCAACAACAGCATTGCTCTACATGTTGTTTTAAGCAAAACAGAGTTTCCAAAAGTGGCATTTTAAGAAGCTCGTGCAGTCAGAAGGGAGAGTTAATATAGAGCTACAGGCTACAAATGTACTAAATAAAAAAAAAACTGATAGCTATCATATGGAGCCAACGCGTTCTTAGACCGTTTATCGCTTCCTCCAACGATAAAGGGAAGAAAAAAAACCGCGGACAGTATTGCGTATTGGGTGACGCATCTCCGGCTTTGTCATGAAGAGGAGTCCCCCACCTACCCTTCCCTCTATGTGTTTTCTATTCGATTCCTTTTCATTTACAAACGGATATTTTTATCTCTTTTTAAAAAAATTAAGTGTTCCTGTGCACTAGTTTATTTGTTTTTACCGGTTCACAACTCAGAAGAGCTAACTGAAAAACCGTGGAAATCGCTCAGCTTTGCAGAGTCTGACAACCCGTTGTGTATTTTTCACAAGACGTCAGTGGAATACGATTTTGTCGCGTTATTTCAGTTTCGAAAACCGGAACGTTTATTCTTCCACCGGGAAGGACACGCTTTATATCAAATCCGATTTTTCAAATAGAAACGACTGAAAAGCCTATCATACCTTTGGCTACAGCCTAAAATAGAATCCATGCACATTAAAAAGCACCGCTCCGGTCCACGAAATAGACTTGAAATTAGAGCAAGATGATTCGAAAACGCAGTATCACGATAACATGAAACAAAGACTACACGTTGGTGTAATGTTACGAAAAGTTTCCTTTTTGATTATTTTCGGCCTGAAGCGAATAAATTTAATTTCTATTTTCGGATTTATTTCTTCCGTTTAGTTGGCGTGCCCCACAAATAACACTACACGTGCAAGGTGTACGTGCACAACTCCATATCGGCAGTTATGAAATGGCCGGGAAATGGCGCACGTGCCGGCCAACAGCACTACAAAGGCTAATTACGTAGTCTACGTCGCTCAGTGTTTTGATGTTTTTTTTTAATGCCCACTTTATTTTAACCTTAACATACGCTGAAATGAAGTTTATTTTACGCAGGCTACCTACGAAATTGGGGAACTAAATTCAGGGGCACTCAAAATCCAGGAAATTAAACTTGGGCCACGGGCAAGAAAAATTTTTCTTAAAGAAAAATGTGAAGTAGTTTCAAGTTACGATGTTTGTAAATGATCATCTTCTTTTCGGAACTTAAATTCCCCGCTAGATCTAGCTGCATCGAAACTTTGGTACACAGTAAACTCGTTCCATCAAAATAACAGAATGAATTGTTTGCCTGTTACGAAAACCTAAAAGTAAGTGTAACAGATAAATCATTAAAATAGATCGTTGAAGTTGTACCAGTAAAAACGCGCGAGCAAATAATGCTAAGGGCAGTGAATTCGTAGCGCATTGTATTTAGTGTGTTTAAGTGAGCAATGAGATCGACTAAGAGTGAATGTCAGTAAACATCGAAGAAACCGCGGACACAGCTCAAAATTCGATTTGGCTAATACTTTGCATATTGGTAGGCTTAAGTACCACACATATGAAAATGATACTCTTTTACTCAAATATTCATTCGCTTGCGAGAAATAAATTTGAGATCGTTACCGGCATTTGCCTTCAACAAAACCCCCGAAATTGTCAACATTTGAAACGTTCCTGAGCAAGCTTAACACAAAAATCCTATTCGATTGATGCTTCTTAAGTTATGTTACTATAAAAACCGTTCATTACCCTCTCTTAAAAATGTAATAGGACTTGTTTTCACAAGCGCACCTACAGCCTCTCGGAAAAGTGCTCGTAAGGTCCTCAGATAGACTGTACCAAAAATGTCCGTGGTACGTAACAGATCACCAGGAAACCTCCTAAAATACCTTTAAGGATAGTTTCAACTCTCTGCCGTTTTATTTTCTTGGGATCTTCGGTACTTTTGCAACAAAGCATTCCTTAAGTTAGTAGTTTTTCACTATTCGGCAGCCATACTGGAATGCAAAACAAGGAAGATATTAAAAGTTGCAAGGTTGTTGCCGCCGCTTATCAGCCGACAGAAAGACGCTTGCACCGAGTTTCAAATCTAAATAGCCTTTGTGTTTCTTTTAAGAACTTAAATTAACAGGATAAAGTAAGGGATGAATGAAAGCATCGAGATTTATACTAGAAAAGAAACGCGTTATGCACCAGTCAAAGTAAATCTAGCCTTGTCAAGACAATGGATACAAGCGCTATTGGTGATGATGAAATTAAAAAATGTGCCAGAGAAACATTATTGACGACAAAGGAAGTGATAATGTGGTTTAGTCATTTGGCCGAAGTAAAAGAACGCAGAAGGGCAGGAGCAATTAAAGCCGCAAGGACAAGACAAGCCAAAAATGGTAATTGAATTACAATAATTTTTAATATGTGGACTGGAACTTTTCTTTTTAGATGTACCTGCTAAGCTTTCCTTTTTGTCATGTGTGTGTTGCAGCAGAGAAGCAGAGAACAACTGGATATTGTCCCTGTGGGAAACCAGATGATGACTTCATGATTGCATGTGATGAACAGGGGTGCAAGTATGAGTGGTTTCACTTTGTTTGCGTGGGTCTTAATGACAAAAGTATTCCTGATGGTGATTGGTATTGCCCAGAGTGTCTTGGTAAGCATGTTATTGCTCTTTTTTTTTTCCATTGTATAAATCGGATGTCTCTAAAGAAACTTGTACACTAGTAAATGTGATGTAGCAAGGGGGGGGGGGGGGGGGGCTGGGAGGTTAGTGGTGGGACATTGGTAGCAAATTTGCACTTTCCTCCAAACTGAAGTGAGCCTTTAAAAGTATTGCATACTTAATATCTTATGCAACATGCAAACAAAGTGACATGCAACATGCAAACAAAGTGACCAAATACATCCATTAAAATAATGATGTTTTAATTTCTTTATTACAGGTGGCAAGTCTCCCTGAAAAAAAAAAAAAAGCATTGAAGAGCTCTCCAGAATGAATTTAAAAGAGGAAGTAAAGTCGTTCAATGTTACCTTGTTGTCTGTTTTTGTGTTTTTAATGAAACTTTTTAGAAAATTCATATATATGTTGTGGCTCAAAATTTTCATTGATCTAAAATTTTTAACCCGATGACACGCCACGCCACGTCCAATATGGCGGTCCTTCGTTGCTCCGTGATATTTCTGACCTGGCTGTTTTTCTCCGTTGTCCTCAACTCTCCAAATGGCAACAGTGGTTTGGATAAAAAAGTCTGCAGCATTGTAGTAGCGAAAAGCTTGGATGTTAAACACTATCCAACACGAAATTCTGGCCCAACTCGGCGGTTTACACGTTTCGCTCTCCTGCCTCCATCTTTAAAATGCATGACCGGTTTGAAGCTCGCTAACGTCACTCTTTCTGCAACCTACTTTGTGCTCTTAGCGGGTGATATACAGCAAAACCCAGGACCAGCGAAGAACTATCCTTGCTCGCTGGGTCGGTCGAACGAAACCTGTGCAGTACCTACGGTCAAATGCGGCCTGTGCGTAAAAACTGTGAGAAAAAATCAAAGCAGGGCGTCTTGCACATCATGCCTCAAGATCTTTCATTTGAGATGCTATGGCTCGGATTTCAGTGAATCTCTCTGCAATTTGTGCTACCTTTCCAACAGCGACGGGCAAGACAAATCCGATCAAATGCGGCCGGAAGTCCTACAGCAATATGATATCCCCGATCTCAACGAATTTTCCTCGAAGAAAGGCCTTAAAATTCTGCATCAAAACATCAGAGGGCTGTTAACAAACAAGCATAGTATCTGTCAAATTTTGGATGGCTTAAAGAATCTTCACATTTTATCGCTAAGTGAAACTCATCTATCCGCCGATGACGAGGTTCAAGCACAGATTGAAGGATACGCATACATCGGGAAGGCAAGAACTTCAGGTCAAGGTGGAGGTGTTGGGGTTTACATCCCTTCATCTGTTCCCTACCAAAGACGAACAGATCTAGAAGCTGATGACATCGAATGCATCTGGATCGAGATTTTATTTCCAAAAACTAAAAGTTTTCTTATTGGAATTATTTACCGCCCTCCAGATTCTTCAAAACATCTCTGTGCGGATTTCAATTGCAAATTTGAATCGATGCTTTCGACAGTGTCATCAGAAGACAAAGAATGTATTCTTACTGGTGACATTAACTGCAATTATTTGGTGCCAGCGGATCACAAAGAAATTAAATCAATTCTAGCCTCCGTTGGACTAAAACAGCTTATTTCAACCCCCACGAGAATTACGCGCGAATCCAAGACTTTGATTGACATCATTTGCAGCAACGAACCCGAGAAAATCAACCATGTGAAAGTAATCCCTGCTGGCTTGAGCGATCATGAATTGATCTGCTGTTCTCGCAAAGTAAACAATGTGAAACATCATCCTAGGATCATTACCTGTCGAAATTTTGCAAACTACGATGCGAAATTATTTTGCGAAGAGCTTAATTCCATGAACTTTGTGCAAGTCTTTTCATCGTCCTGTGTCAACACTGCCTGGAGTGTTTTAAAGAACATTTTACAACAGTGTATCGACAAACATGCGCCGCTCATTGAAAAGAAGGTCAAAGGGAGACTCTGCCCATGGTTGACTCAAGAGGTCAAACGGGAGATGAACTTGAGGGATGGTTTACTTAGGAAAGCTCGCAGGACTAACTGTGAATTGGACTGGTCATCGTACAAGCGACAGCGTAACAGAGTAACAGGCCTTATTAAAAAATGCAAGAGCAAATATCATCAAGATATTCTAAGAGATAGTGCCGACTCTCCTGATAAATTCTGGTGTGCCATTAAAAAGCTGTATCCAACGAAACTACCATCAGAACAAGGATCAGCGTTTCAGATAAATGGAACGAAGTCTACCGATAAGAAATTCATCTCAAACGGTTTTTGTGACTTTTTCACTAACGCTGCCATCAATTTGAAAAGAAAGTCGTTTTTGCTTCGTGACTTTGTTTGGTGCAAAAACGGAACGAAAGCCCCTCTTAGCAAAGAGAAATTCCTTTTCAGAGCTGTGAAAGAAGCAGATATTCTGAGGGAGCTGAAAAAACTTAAACGAAAGAAGGCGACTGGTCTAGACAATCTGCCTCCTAGATTACTTAAAGATGCCGCAGAAGTCATCACAAAGCCTTTAACTTTTATCATTAACTTATCCCTCGCAACTGGAGTTGTTCCAACCGATTGGAAAGTGGCCAAGGTGATTCCTCTGTTCAAGTCTGGTTCTACGGCAGAAATAGACAACTACAGACCAATTTCAATTCTGCCTACTCTGTCAAAGATTTTGGAGAGAGCTGTTTATAAGCAAGTAGTGACACATCTCGATCGCAACGGCCTTATTTCCGAACACCAGTTTGGTTTTAGATCTAATCGCTCAACTGAATTGGCGGTGACTCTGTTTACAGACTTAATCCGGAAAGAAGCAGATGGCGGGAAAGCTACAGGAGCTGTGTTTATTGACTTAACAAAGGCGTTTGACACCATCAGCCACTCAGTTTTATTAGAAAAACTGTCTTGTTATGGCATACAGGACAATGAACTGAACTGGTTTACGGATTATCTGTTTCTCCGGAAGCAGCTCGTCCAATTTAAAGGAGTGCTGTCTGAACCTAATCCTGTTTTTACAGGTGTTCCCCAAGGAAGTATTCTAGGTCCGCTATTGTTCTTGATTCACTTTAATGACGTCCATCAGCCGCTTCGTTACTCCAAAATTATCACCTACGCAGACGACACAGTTATTTTCACCTCCTCGAAAGACTTGGATGCTATACAACACAATCTCGGTGAAGACATCAAAAGTCTCGCTGACTGGTTTAGAGACAATGAACTTGTCATCAATCTTAAAAAAGGAAAAACTGAAGTTATGTTGTTTGGAACAGCGAAAAGATTAAATTGTTTCGATGGCAAAGAATTAAACTTGACGGTAAACGGATGCCGCATAAACACGACAACAACCTACAAATACCTCGGCGTTCATTTAGATCCCACACTTAATCTTGACACGCACTTTTTAAAAACGTACAAAAAAGCAGCTGGGAGAGTAAATTTATTACGACGAATCCGTTCTAACATTGATGTCTTTAGCGCTGAACGCATTTACAGGACAATGATCATGCCCATTTTCACTTACTGTGGTCAAAGTACGCTTGGTTGGTCAGAAACACGCAAGCGCAAAATCAGAGACCTGGAACAACGAAGTCACAGGACCATTCTGCCAAATCCTACATGTCTTACTTGTGTACTCCGCCTACCCACAGTCGAGAATACTCTAATGAGAAAAACCTGTAATTTTGTTTTTGACTGCCTACAAGGCAACGTTTGCACCCCTTTTAAAAACTATTTTAATTTCTTAACGCATAATCGTGATACGAGGAACTGTAGAGCCACTGTTGTTCTACCTAAAGTGAAACTTGAATTTGCACGAAAAAGTTTTTATTTCTCTGGTGCAAATATTTTTAATTCTTTACCTTTAAAAACTAGACAAACTAGCAGTAGGGTTTTATTTAGGCAGTCTTTAAACGAAGTATTTTTATAGGTTAAGTAAGCATAATTTAATAGATTTTTAACTTTTTACCTTTTATCCTTTTATATGATGTATTTTATTTTTATATTGTTATATATATTTTTCTTTTACAGGACCCCTTTGATAACAGTACGCATGTACTGAAGGGCCATCCTGTTTAAAAATTCGTTATTATTATTATTATTAAACCAGCTTGATTTATATTTCCCTTTGATTCAGATTATGATAATTAATATAAGACAATAAAAAAATTGAAAACCAAACCGGTTTGAAAAATTTTGAACCAAATAAAAATTGGAACCTCAGCATATACTTTCACTGGTAGGCGTGGACAAGCGAGGACATTGGAATGAAAATATTTCCCTGGGGGTGGGGTCATTGGCTGACTTCTTCGAGTTCTTTTGTCCAATTCCCCGCCTTTTCCCGGGGTTGGGGGGGGGGGGGATTTACTTTGACTGGTGCATTAGGCAAATATTTCGCATTTGTTCCGTGACTCACCTCCGAGTGACCTCACTCAACAAACCTGATGAAGACTGGTATTGGCCACTCGAAATATTGTAACATACGTATTTTCACGTTGTTTGATCAGTCCCTGCAGTAGTCATTTTGACAATCATTTATATTTTTACTATTCTTGACTGATCACGATCTTTCTGATCCAACGTTGAGCCAGGTTGATCGCACACGGTTTTTTGCAGTGGTTTTATACCTTAACTTCGTATTAAATCCATCTGATATAATAGGCTGCCTTTCGTTTGTTTCTTATTTAGATTGATTTCTCCTCTACACAATTTATGCTTAATACTGTTATGAATCTGGCTTTTGCTAGCCTTTCATCAAAATTTTCTCCTACTGGAGATATGACACGTAATTGTTTACGCTTTGACACTTGACATGCCGACACGGTTCATTTCCTATCTGTCACGCAACTGATAACAAACGAAGCTTCCATTTCAGAAGAACTTCAAAGACGTTTATACTCTGGGTAGAGCCTTGACCGGAAAGGGTCACCGGGAAAGAAAAGCCTCCGCCAAGGGTCTCCCACCATAAGAGTGAAGGGGGTGCTCGTCATACCTTCTGCAACCGTTTAGGCTGATAAAATATAGAAAAATCACCCTTAGAATTATTCTGATTCCTTCCAGTGTATAATCTAGAAAATGTGACAGGAAACAGAACTGCCTTGTCGGCGGGTACCTCATAGGGGTGAAAAATGACGGGCTACGCCCATTAAACGATATTCGGGTATCTCTTAGGAGTTCCCGTCACCTTTTGGGGAGCCTCTCCAAACCCTCTCCCCCCTCCTATCCCACGCGTAATCTCCTTCCATATTCACGAAGAATGAGGTGGTGAAGAGCGTGCTGAAAGCTTCTCTTTTTACCTGAAAATGTTTTCAAACTTGATACGAAGGATTTCAAAAGCAAACGCCTTTTCGACATCGGCGTTAGGCTTTGAATGCAGGATTCAGCTTCAACTGCCCTCCGCTGGTCTTCACTGTCGCTGCTGGATTCGTAACGCAAACTGCATTGTGAAGCCTTTTTTCTCCACGTTATAGGCAAAATGAAGCTCAGGTACTTTTTAAAACGCAATAAATTTGTGTTGAACAGGCCTAGTTCCACAGCATTTTTTTGCGTCTTGATGTTTTGCTGCCGACATGACATGACGGATTCTTTGATGTTACGACTGAAATATGGCCACTTTCCTCAAGAACCCGAAAACTGAGAATGTGCAAACACATCTAAAAGGCATGCGAATTCCAAGTGAATGTGTACATCTGGTTTCCATGACCATTAATGTATAAGGGATCGGGAGGGACCATTGACTTTTGAGACTTGGCAGGGGGGGGGGGGGGTATGAAAAAAGAGTATCCTCTAAGCATATTCGTACAATGACAAAATTCCCGCGGAACACCAGTGCCAAAAAAAAGAAATACCATACTGCATCCAGTGGGCTGGAAATAAAAGACTGCTGTAGGACGTTCCCACGGCCAGCTGACACAAGTGCAATAACTTCATTTACTACAGACTGTTAAAAGCTTTGTTTTAATGTTTGCATAGTTAGCGAAAAATTATTAACTGCGATTAAAACACTTTCACATGCTCCGCAGAAAGCTGAAAATCCTGCATTTCCAACGCCAACATTTTTTTAGGTCCCCGTGAGAGCATGCTACTGGACCTCTCTAGATACCCCCACCCCGGCGGTCCTTCTTTCATTAACCTCCTTTCTCTAAATACCCCAGTGTTGCGGGTCTCGTCTCTCAACTTGTTTTCAATTGCCCAGGTAGAGGCCTGACTCCATTCCTTAGTAGCAAGGGATCAATATCTCACACTAAACCCCAACGAAACACTTCTTTACGACTGATTGATAAGAGATTTCATGCCTTCACCAAAACGCTCCTTCCCCCCATCCCCACCCCCCCTTCTCACCGGTCAAAAGTCAAATGCTCAGCCCCTTACAGTGTCAGTTTTAGCACGGATAAGCAAAACAATCCTAGAGCTGATTTTCAATCGACATTTTGCACTCTATAACCCTTAATTTCACAGTATTTCTTTTTCGTCACTAAAGCCATATTTTGAAACTGTATTTTACCGTGACATAAATTATTCGGAACTTCAGTGGTGTCACGCAAGCAGATCGCGCCGATCACAAGCACGAAATGCCGTTTGGTAGCAAGATACATTGGGCGCTTTCCATTCGACCAAAAATTCCGGTTTGTCATTCTGGGTATTCTGTGTGGCGAATGGAACAGTATTTTCCGGTTGCACACACCGGTCGGTTCCAGGCCGTCGCGTTCCAAGTCGCGCGCCAAAATACAAAATAAACTGAAACAAAACAAATGGCGGACCCGCTGCATCTGTTGCTCGCTTTGGAGTCGTTCGACGACTCCGAAGTCAACACAAACGACGTTTTAAGCGAAGATGACGATATTATTTTTTTCTCTGTAGCTAGCTGCTACATGCGAAGAAATTTAAACAGAGTGTTCGAATATTTTGAGAATACAATTCCAGCGAATTTTCCAGACGAATTCAAAGGCCACTTCCGCATGACAAGAGAAACTTGCGAACTATTTCTTCGCGAGGTCATGCCGACAGGACGAATACCCGTTGGTAACGGGTCTGGTCGAGCTGCAATTCCACCTGCAAAACAAGTGTTATGCTTCCTGTGGAGTATGGCGAACCAAGAACCCGCTCGAGCAGTGGCAGACAGGTTTGACATAACACTGAGTAGTGTGGACAGGGTTCTAAAGCGAGTATCACAGGCGGCAATTGATTTGTCAGGCCAGTTCATCCGATGGCCTAATGGTGAGTTCATTTTGTCAGGAACAGAACAAAGGGTAAATTTGTCGAGTAATTCCTTGACAATTGGGTATTTTTATTCATTATTTTACAGCAAATGAAAAGCAAGCTATAAGAACCAGCTTCGAAGACGAAGGGGGATTCCCTGGCGTTATTGGTTTAATTGATGGCACCCATATCCGGATACGAGCCCCAGAAGATGACCCAGATGCATATGTCAACAGGAAAAAGTTTTTCTCATTTAATATTCAGGTAACAGAAACGCAAGTATATAAATATTTTGTAATTAGAATTGACAATATTCCTCTCACTTGGGCATTCCTTTATGTCTTCAGGTTGTTTGTGATAATAACATGATCTTTACTGATGTTCTTGCTGGATGGCCTGGATCCGTTCACGACTCCAGGGTGCTCCGTAATTCTGAGCTTTCACGCACAGCCGCAAATAAGTTTCCTGGAGATACCCATCTCCTTGGAGATGGGGGCTACCCCTTGTTGAGGTAGATTATAGATAATCAAACCATTGTTTAGTGTTGACTTACTATTACAGATCTTCACTCTTACTTTGCAGTCGATCGGTTGGTTTATATCACATATTATTTTCAGCCTAGCTACATTATAAAAAACCCGCTCCAGAAACTTATCAGGGCGTTAAAAATGAACTGGGATCATTCTGTTGTATGCATCAAGAAAATAAGAGTTTAAAGTGAAATCAATCTCCTTCATTGACTTGCTAAGACATTTACTGTTCTCTTGCAGCGTACATGGACATGTCAGCTTTTAATTCTTTATATATCACGGAATTTAACGAGCAATATGACGTGGATCACGACGGATTTCTTAACCTGGTGAGACTAATTAACAAGCCCAACTGATTCGACGGCGGGACTTCAACAAAAAAGAAACTTATGTCGGCCAATATTTGAACTAGTACAACGAGTCTTCCTCGGGGCAAGGGGTATAATCTCTTTAGGATAACTTAGAAAATGGTGGTTCCGTATACGTGGATTTTTACTGTGTTCGTACAGGCTGATCGTAGTTGCGACGGCAGCAAGTGGAAACTAAATTTCAGTCACCTGAAAACCCAGTGTTCAGTACATCAATCAAGAGTACAGTGATTTTCAATTTACTCCTTTCAGGGTTTGTAAGAGTATTCGCAAAACCATTCTATGCTACTAAAGGGTACAAATATCTTGAACAACACATAAAACAAAAAAAAATGCTTTATTTAGGTCTTGCAGGTGATTTTTCTTACTTTACATAAATTTTCTGTCTTTATGTTGAAAACAAATTTTTTCAAACATATACCTTAATAACAACACTACTAAAAAACGATTTACATATTTATTTTTGTACTCAACGTTTTACGTTTTGTACTCAACTTCTTATAGCTCAATTCTTTTATACATATTCAAATAACAAATTTTTAAAGACACTGCCAGCTTTGGCTGATGAACTCAATTTACTCACCACATGTGCAAACTCCAATTGCCAAGCCTTCCATCTTTACATAAACCTTGGCACAAGCCCGCCTTCCATACTTTGGAATTGAACTCCTACATTTGCCATGCACGCTCGCAGTCAAACAGCATTCCGTAGCAGAACCAACTTGCTTACCGTTAGGCAGTACTCTTATCTCGTTTGCCTTTGTACAGCTACGTTCCTCAACATCTGTTATCAGTCTCCTCTCCGTCGCGTTAGGTAGGGCGGTCGCATTAACAGCAGTTCCAAACCTGTTGTCGATAGCTTTATTGCTTACGTCATCACTGGCATTGTGGGAAGTTCCAGGGCCTGCTAAATTTGGTTCTTCTGTTCAGTGATCTTAAGATGCCAGAGACCTTAATTTGCGCAGTTCTTTCTTCGTTTTTCTCGTCCAATAACAATTCTTCGAGCGACTCGTCACTGATGGTAAATGATTCTGACGTGACCGCACGACCACTTCCAAGGCTCAAAAAGGCAGCAAAAAGAAACGCAGCCTACGATATAAACAGCACAGTCAATGCAAGGTAATCCCTTAGTGGTCGACAATGATCAGCACTCAATCTCTCCCAACATGATAAATACTTTGTCAAGCAGAAAGGAGAAGAGAGCAAAGAAAACTTTCACCTGCATATACTGCTTGACCAATAACGCGAATTTCTCAGAGTAAGACTGCGAAGAAATGCCCATTATTCAGTGACAAGAGTTGATTATTAACCAGAGCCGTTACAGAATGAAAGGATAACTTGTAACAAATAAACTTTAAATTCAGTGAGTTGAGAAGCTAAAAAGGGCAATTTGTTTCGATCTTCTCCCATACGTTTAAAGTTTATCAACGAGAAGTAGAAATATTTGACCAACGACTTCAGTCCCACTATTGTTTTCAAATTATCGATGTACAAAAAACTGTCCTCACCCTTAAAATTTCCATGTCTTCTTTTTTTTTAACAAAGCTAAAATACTTTACACACTCGTGAACTTCTTGTCTAGTCTTCTGAATAGAACTCAAGGACTGCATGTCGAAGCAGGTAATGATGGCCCTCATATAGGAATGGCTAATCCCAATTTGAAACAACATTCCCCCCCAAAACGGGTGAATACATTTTGTTTATCATTACTCCACTAGTAAAATTTGTTCGCCTTCGTTTGATCTCATTTGACTACATTTACGTCAGTCTGTACGCTTCCAAAGTAGAATTCCTTAAATTTTAATAGTTTTCGTAATGTTGAAATGCAACACTGATACCCCCAACTTCCTGTACGCTTGTAAGTAAAACTATCGAATTGACTACATGAAACGCGAGAACCAATAAAATCACCCCGTGTTAAAACATACAAATGCCATCTTTTTCCCGCGTTTCATGGATGTTTACAGTAAATCTAACCGCGCCAAAGTGACAGAGAGTCTGGTTCTTAGAAAAAACTGTGCTAATTACAGAATTATCCAGTGGTTCCCATAACTTTTGCACAAGAATTTCCCCGCTTGGAATGGTTACGAACTCAAGCCAGGCCCCTGTATGTTGCTATGGGCGTGTTTCACTCTTGCTTTAAGATCCTTTTAATCAGTTTGCAATATACTCTTTTCTATATGATTACGAATCCACTCAACGCCCACAGTATTCTGGGAAACCCAACTGAAATCTTTTTAATTAGCATACTACGTTGAGACACTTTTTTTTAAAATGAGAAGTTTCTCCGTAAAAGGAAGAAAGATTTGTACTTCAATTCTAGTCTCTCTGACCAATCATAACCCGTATTACTGGGTGTTGTGGCAAAAAAGTGTTTGTAATTCCAGTGTCGTGAATATGTTTAGAAAAAATGAATAAATTATAATCCTTAATGCTTTTAAAAGCCCTTGAAAAATTAACATGTGAATGGCATGCGTATCATTTGAGCAAAATCTCCTCTCAGTGAGGATTTCTTTTTTAGGCTAGACAATGATATATAAACGTCATTTTTTTGGGAGTTTCCCAGTCGATTTGAATCGAGTTTTCCCCTTTGATCTGAATAATGTCCAAGACCCCCTTGAAAATTGTTGTGTACAACAATCGGTCGGGCCACCATTTTTAAAGGCTCCCATTTTTAAAACCTCCAAATAAGCGTGGTGGAGGCATTACAATAACCTAGCCTCGTCCCCAAGAAAACCACGGTCAAAATATAAGCGCTGTTCCGTCCCAACCCCCACAAGGTATGACTTAAGCAACCCAGCAATCGTCCAATGGCCTTGAACACCCTAATACGACGAAACCTTAATTTCGTAAAACCCTAAGACAGTGCCCTGCACTTGCTACAGGTCCTCCTTTTTTTAACACGATTTTTATTAAACAAGCATTATAGACTACTTTACAATACACGCACTTATTGACTATATACTTTACAATGCTTAATGTAACATGTTACAGTTACAAAAAAAGAAAAAAGAATTACTTACAAATAACACTAGTCAGTTACGAGAGAAAGCTTACAAAAATTTTATGAACTAAACTTAACAATGCTTAGCAAAACCTGGTGTTACAGTTACAAAACAAGAGAAAGGAATTACTTACAACTAACACTAGTAACAACAGAAAGCCCACACAATTTAAACATTACCTAGGCAAAACCAAACTGTGCTGAGTAAACATGAGCCATGAACTAGGCATATTACGACCTAAAAAAAATTATAAAAGAGAGAATATTTCACGTAATGAAGAGTGACCATTTTTTTTTCAAAGGCATTGCGATTGTTGCTCATTACAACAATATATTTTTCTATATCGATTTTTTCTTTTACAAGAGTAACAAAATCTGTAAACTGGTACTTTTTGTCCTCTAGTGCGTTAATGTAAAGAAAGTATTTCCCAATTAAGATCAAATTAAGGCTTTTGAGGCAAATTAAGGCCGTCTTAATAGAAGTAAGAATCGACATCTTTGTCTTAGGTCACTGGGCAATCGTTCTCGTGTGTTATGTGACAATGTTACGTGAGTTACTTCCTAACATAATATCCAAATAATCGATGGGTCTTTTTTTCAGAGACTGTTTATTTCCCAAAATAATTTAGTGTAAGAAGTAAAACCAGTCATCGTTAAACTTTATTTTAAATCCACTTTTCATTATTAACACGCCTTCAACAAACTGAATGACAACTGTTTAGGCTGAACGACGTGACGACGTGACATCCATCGCACTATTTTGGATATAAACCCGTGATCTTCTGAACTTCCTCTGTTGCACTCTTAAAACGAGCGTGAAACTGATGGCTTTTCATAGAACCTTTTTTTGCCATTAACATCAAGATTTGCAATGCAGTAAAAAGCAACTGAAACACGAAATAGAAAACCTTTCCACTGAATTGAGTCTTACAAAATACAAATTCGATCTAAGAAAGGTATGTGATATGTCCTAATAGTAAGGCCAAAATGCACCACAGCATTCTTAAGCTGTCCAGTGCCCAAGAGAAAAACCCTGTGTTTGCCATTTTTCAGAAAACCATACAAATTACAAGCGGAAAACCGAGAACACAGTCGCATATGGAGTGACACATCTCCGGCTGTGCTGATAAAGAGGAACCCCACCCACCCATACCTCTAAGTGTTTTTGTTTTCATTCCTTTTCATTTTTAACCGGATATTTTTATCTATTTTTAAAAAATTAAGTGTTTCTGTGTTCAAGTCTATTCGTTTTTATCAGATCGCAACTCAGAAAAGCTAACTGAAAAAGCGTGCATTTTTGCCAAGTCTTCCAACACGTTGTGTGGTTTTCACAATACGTGGATGGAGTACGATTTTGTTGCATGATCAGTTTCTAAAACCGCACTGTTTTGTTCCCTTTGCCTCCTGGAAGGATATGCTTTACATCGAATTCACGTTTTTAAATCAGAGCGATTAAAAGCATAATCTACCTTTCCTCGCAGCCTAAAACGGAATACGCATTGATGAACAACTCTTTTTTTCCCACGAAATAGAGTTGAAATTAAAGCAAGACGATTCAAAAATGCTGTCTCATGACAACGTGTAAGTAAAGTAGGCAAGCAAGTAAGAAACTTTATTTACGTGTCAAACCATGTAGCTTGGGATAATCCCATACTAATTTGGGGACACAAAATATCATTATACTAAAATTAAGATGAAAAAATCTAATAGAACAATAAAAAACAAATACTAATCCAATAAACTAGTAGTAGCTAATCCTAATCTGATAATCTAATGATTGAATAATGTGTACAAACTACACGCTGGTGTAATGTTACGAACAGATTTCTTTTGATTTTTTCCAACTGAAGCGAATACATTTGATTTCTATTTTCATATTTATTGCTTCTACTTTAGTCGGCATGCCCTTTAACGCCGCACGTGCAAGCTGTACGTTACCATGACAACATATAGTTATGAAACAGCAAGGAAATGGCGCAAGTGCACAAGAGCGTTGAACTTAAAATTTGATAATTTTCAACCTGAAACGTGCGTGCTATATACAGCTTTATGTACTCTCCCTCTCTCTCTCTCTCTCTCTCTCTCTCTCTCTCTCTCTCTCTCTGAATCAGTTCAGCTGCACTTAAGTCAAGGAAATTAAACTTGGGCCACGGACAAAAAAATTTTTCCTAACAGTAAAATATTGAGTAGTTTCAAATTACCATTTTTGTAAATAATCATCTTCTTTCGGAGTTTAAATTTCCCCACTTGTTCTAGCTGCATCGAAACTTTGTCTCACAGTAAACTCATTACACTGATGAACATGACAATGAATTGTTAGCCCGTTACGAAAGTTTAATTAAGTGTAACGGACAAAAGATTTCAATAGGCTAAATAGTTCGTTGAAGTGGCACCGGTTAAAACGCGCGAGCAAATAATAAGTTCGAAGTTTAAAAACTGGTAGGACCACAGCGACAAGGCGTTGAGAGTTGCTGAATCTTAAGTAGACCTGGATCAGTAAAACATTTGAAGTAAAAAAAATATACGGAACTACTGATCCTTACGGCAGTTAAAGAAAGACACAGAAGACAGAATACATAAAGTAGAAATGTATGCAACAAAAAATTGCCTGATATTTCGGTTCGTGAAAAACCTTCTTCTTGTATCCCCCCTGTATACTTTTTTTACTACTTTTCGACCTAGTGCGCAGGCCTGGGAAAATCAACTTTCAATCTCTTTTCTTGAACCTTTTTCTCTACTGGTCGGCTGCAATTGGAACATGAATTTGAAATTCGTACTCATACTCGTCGTCTGATGAAAAGGCCGCATGAAACTAAACAGGCTACAACTTGAGATGCTCATCAAAAGGCAAGTACTCGCCAGAATGAAAGGATGAAATTCTCTTACTGAGATATGATTTCTCTGCGCTGTTTTTGAGGTTTGGTGGTAGATCAAGATACGTACAGGTTTGCTGTCTCACCTGCAAATTAGCTTGGGCTATTCGAGGCGGATGGAGACTATAATAGCAAAAATAAAAACAACAGTAACTATAACTACACAAATTATATATAATAAAACTAGCTAACACTCCGTTGAGGAAGAAGAAAAAGAAGCTAAATTAAGAAGATTTAAATGAAAGGAGAATAAATTCACAGGTAATTTAGAAATTAACTGACGTAAATAATACACGCTAATTTACAGTAAAGTTATAAAGTTTTGAATTATAAGATGATTGAGGCAAGCCTGTCTGTTATCGAGGATGCGTTAAATACTCATCTTAGCTTACAAATATTTGATTGACAATTCTACGTAGTTCCTTTTTGAAAGCACTTTTGGTAAGTTTTTTAATTTCTGGTGGAATGACGTTCCATAGTTTAGCATCAAAGCCTACTTGGCCTCAACGATAATTTTCTTCGTTCCAGGTTCTCGTTCTAACCTGGAACCACTTGCTATAAAGAACGAGCGGATCTGGGAACGAGAACTACTGACCGAACGTGGCGCACCTGTGGTCCAACCACGAGTCAAAGCTGACCAAACATCGCAGCCTAAATAAACAACATGAACAATCGATATCCTATTCCTTAACAAATCAGTTACACTAAGATTTCTGATTGCAACATGCGGAGATCATTGGGTTCGCTTTCTCTGCTTGTTCTTCTCTCTTCGGTGATCGATTGTTCTTTGGCTCATTCTCAACACAACTTCGACGGCCGAGCACACAGCAGCCATGAGGATCATGTAGCATTTCTGGGAGAAGAACTCGCGAAGGAGTTTGAAAAACTTTCTCCTCAGGAGTCCAGGAGAAGGCTCAGGTAATTTATCACCCGCCATTTTCCTAAGATAATTCTAGCGTAAAATTTGAAAAATAAAAAAAATTCTCCGCTTGAAATAAGCTAAAATGGCGGCACCATTGAAACGTACCGCTCAACAGCTTTCGAGTTAAAAGATGACATTTAAGAATATCATCTACAGACTCAAAAGCTACATTAACCGCATTAGATGATGACTCATCGTTTTTCTCAGGTTAGCTCAGCTAAGACAGGATTTATAGATGGCAGCGATCAAAAAGGAATAAAGTCATCACGTTTAGATGCGCTAAAGCGAAATTGAAAGGCTTATAATACTTGTTAAAAATTATAGCGATGATACAGTGAATTTCTGGATGCTAGCGAGGATAGAAATGATCAGTAGAAAATTTTGTCTTGTTACTAGAAAACATTTTTGTTTTGAGTCGTAAGTTTGTAAATAATATGCATCCTGAGAATTCTAATCCTCGCAAAGTCTCGTGTTATTTCGTTAAAAATTGTATTTCACGGAAAATCATTCCTTTAACGACAAAAAAGGGAAGAGATCAGACTACTTAACAGAAGGCCTAAATATCTCGATAGCTTTGTTTACTTTACTTCATACTACAAAATACGAAACATCATGACATGCGATCAGTAAAGTTTTCTTCGTGCTATGGTAATAAAATTAAACGGAAAATCATAAAATACACCAGGGTTTTTTTCAAAGTTCGTTGATACGCCACGCTTTGTTAATTTCAATTATAGGGGGAAGTGAACTGATGTACTCATTAAAATACCAAATGAATTATTCTGGCAACAAATAAACAGCTGTGCAAATATTTCAAAAATAAATGCGTCCTTTGAATCTCACTACAAATTCAGTTCACTCTTGCGCAGTGCATACCCAGTCACCGTTTGGTCACCAGTGTCGAACCTACAATACGTCACCAGTCACTGCGGGTCGTGCGCTGATTGGTTATTTTATCACAGGTAATGATACGATTTCCTAGTCCTAGTAAATTTGGGGAGGGGGGGGGCAAAAATAAACTGTTGCAATAAAAGATAGACTGACGGAGCAGCGAAAATAGCAATTAACTGGTTTATTTGGTACGGGGTGATCAAATGGAATATTGAGTAAGGTTTTCTTTACAGAAAAAATCAGAAAAAGTACGCCGAGCAACCGGCTGACTCTTATTTCACGTCAAACGCATTTTATGTGTTGCAATATGGGAAAATTCTATGGACAGGCATGAGACAGCCGTGAACTCAAATTTATATCTTCACCAACCAAATTGTGGCGTTCTTTTCACTTTACCAGAATGTTAGTGCCGCGTATTGACATCAACAAAGACGGTTTCGTGGAAGAGGCCGAGTTGGAGATCTGGATCCGACACCGGATGCAGAAGTGGACAGTGCATGAGGACGTGGACGCCATATTTAGAGATAAAGACATGGATGGCAATGACAAGGTCTCGTGGAAAGAATACATGATCAGAACTTTTGGATTCACAGAGGAAGGTCTGTAGTATATCGATTATTGGGACTTTGATAACCTGTATCTAGGGAACCAACGAAAAACCTATAAATTCAATAACCGAGATTGAGAATTTAATATGATCCATTATATGCTGTTTCACAGATATGCACAACAAGTGGGAGAGATCAAACCTGGAGAAATATGTACTCTTCGATAAGAAAAAATGGCGATACAGCGACCAAGATAAAGATGGGATATTGAACAGACAGGAATACGAGTACTTTCATCACCCCAAGGAACACGAAATTATGTTGCCCTATGTTGCCGTAGTAAGTTAACAAGACCGACTTATTTTTGAACTAGTTTCTGCTGAGCCTGAATCTGCAGCCCATAATTTTGCGCGACGACAAAAAAACTGGGTTTGCTTCCGCAAAACGTGTTAAGGCAGCTGTTACTTTGAAACCCTTTCACTCTCATAATCGAACTCTACATTAGTCGTCACTTAAAAAGCTTCTAACTTTTATGTCTTTGAGCGAAATAAGTCTGACTATTAGTTGAAAAGAGCACCAAGCAGTACTTGGTGCTCATTATTTTACTGCACATGGTTCTGTCGTTTTTGTGGATGAAAAACGTAAAGTGTACTTCAAATGAAATCTACTGCACAGTCCGTTCAGCTTGTGATGGGCTTCATTTTGCGTACAGGGAAGTTTGTCCTTATACGGTAAAATAGCGTAAACGTGGAATAACAATATCTTGTACTTCAAATAGGAGATACTGAGCAGCAATTTTTAATTTCTTTGCTGCTGCTTCTTGTGCGATATTTTGCATAAAATAACTCTTTCTTTGTTCATTTTGTTTGTACAATAAACCTTTATTCGTAGGCATTAATGGATGCATATGATAAAGACCAAGATGGCCGTCTGTCTCTAGACGAATATTTAGGTAGGTAGATATTTTTCATAACACCAGAGACACGTAAACTATACCAGGCTCGAATTGCCCGTCTTGGACACACTCTGGCATTCAACGTTTATTTAATGTGGTTGCTCGTCTCGTAGATGTTCGCTATAAGAACGGACACAAGATGATGTGTTTATCATCTCAGTGCGTCTCTTTAAGACAAATGAAAGCTGATAGTTCGTTTTGACGGGATTTTCCATCCTACTTGTTCCTACGTACGAACTAACGAGACACAAAACATAACATATTACTGCATCTCTGCAAAAAAGGGCCATTGCCTGTCTGGTAAGAACTTGGGCAAACACCTTTTTGATTCCTGTATGGTTATGCAAGAGAGGCGCAAGATGGATTATGTGCCCTTACTAAACTGCAAGGCGGACGAGTAATCCGTCTTGAACCCATCCATACTGAACCAGACGAACTACAATAACGTTGTTTGCATAACTGAATAATCCAAGACGGATAATGTTGTTTTTGTATGCGAAAGGACAGACTTTTCCGTCGATCTTCTATAATAACGTTCCAACACGTTTACTGTTCTCTTGCAGCGTACATGGACATGTCAGCTTTTAATTCTCTATATATCACGGAATTTAACGAGCAATATGACGTAGATCACGATGGATTTCTTAACCTGGTGAGTATATTTACAATCAGTAAGGTTAACATGTGGCTTACATAGCAGTTTCATTTGTTAGGAAAGGAAGGAGCAGTGTAGTAGAACAAGACAAAGACCTTTCCAACGAAAAAGCATCGTCAAAAACATTGCCAAGTAAACTATGCAGTGGATTATGCCAAAGTTTCGACGGAAGCCCCGAATAAAGTTACAGACCGTTAAGGCAAGAAAAGAACCGTTGAATAAACAGTTTTATTACTGCATTTGTGCTGCATTTTCATACCGTAAACGCCTGGACTACGGAAAAGATGAGTTAGGTATCGATTACAGGATGACACTTACTTGAAGCATCTGTTATTCCAGTCTCCTACAGTTGGCTGCAATCCCACCAGAATGACAAAAAAAATGTTTTACTTCGCATTTAATTTAACTTTTTATTCTGTTTATCGACTTTGTTAACTTCCACAAAAGCCACCTTTCCAGAATCTCGAGTGTAGAAACATTCACTGTGGATTACTTAGACATCAGTACGGTCATTACTTGGTCTTAGTAATAACTAACCCGTTATGTCACGTTTGTTTTGGCAGAGAGAAATAGAAGACTGGAGAAGACCGAAAAACTTTAACAAGGCGCTCGGCGAAGCGCAGCACCTAATAGAAAACGCCGATTTAAACAAGGTAATCGATATTAACTTAATAGAGTGTTTCCGATGTTAAAGGCATCCTATATCTGTCCTATCAGTATATCAACCAACAACCAACAATACTGTAATCTTTTTGTTATGAATCCAGGATGGAAAATTGACTGCAGACGAGTTCGTAACAAGCCACGAGTTTTTCGCTGGAAACATGGCTACTGAGTATGGGAAATCCTTCCATGACGAGTTTTGATCCACCAGAGACACTAGAAGAAAAGGATGTGAAATTTATTTTACAATTATCCCACAAGTGAGTTGGATATGTGGTAATGAACAACGCACCGACTGAGTGGGTTATAGTCACCTCATGTCCAACAATTGTGAGTGGAATAATGGTTTTAAAAATGTCACAAAAGTAGTGCTTAGTGGTTTTGCATTTGAATGGTTACACTTAAATTAGTTCATTGGCATAAACTCAAAAGTTACACCATAGCAAACTGCGCACATTTCTTACATGTAACTTCTAACGCTGGGAGGGTGTATTGATCATATGAAAGGGATTTGACGTTCTTTCTCTCCTTGAATACTGTAAATAAAAATCCCTTTTCGTCAACACTTTAATATATTCTGTCTTTCCGGCTTTGTTCAGTCTGTAAGCGCGCTGCCGTCGAACTTTTTTAGAGTAATGACTTTCGAATTAAAGGAATATGTATTCGTTTTTAGCTTTGCATTTACTGAACTTCAAGTTCTTCAAAATTTGCAAACTACTTCTCAGTGTAGTGTCTCGAGAATGATCAGTGATCACAAAAAAATCGCTGAATACTGAGGCGTATTTTAGAGTACAAGGCTTTTTCCGAAATGCCGCCTGATCAAAATTAAAAATATAAATGCAAGAAATTTAGACTACGAGCAGGCCTTCCTACATACATGCATACTTCCTTCTACTCAGGTATAGTCGGGCTATAAGAACATGCAAACATGCTTGTCACTGGTTGTTTGTCCGACTCCCATTCAAGCATTCTCCTCCCCAGCGCCGCCTGGCCCACAGCCAAGTCACCCTCGCGCTTGTCACTTGCTGTTTTACCCGACTCCCGCGCAAGTCACTCAAATGTATTCCCGTTTTCAAGCGAGTGTTTCCTTTTCACTCGGCGAGCACCTGTTACAAGCTAGAACAAAATTTCATTTTTCAAATCGGCACACTTAACGAACACTTTTCATTCACCTAATTTATTCTTGTTTTTCGCGTTGCCATGTTCCTACCAATAGCGTAGCTTCACCACTCTCTATATAAACCAAGTGCAACCCACAATTCCTTGATTCGCTCTGACGAAGGGCTAACGCTGGAAACGTCAGCTTTCAATCTCTTTACGGTGACCAATTTACATTATCAACTCAGTTGATAAATCCAAAATTTGTGTTTCACGTCCCCACTGACGCAGCACCACAGTTTCCTTAGAAACTAGCCCCCTCATTTGTTTGTCACGAGCTCGGCCTACGTTCTCTTCTCGCTCACTTGACTTGGTGCAAAATTTGGTGACCTCATTCGGTGACGTCATGACAATTCGTGCCAAGTCAAGTGAGTGGGAGGAGAGCGCCCAGGTACTAGGCTGTCACAAGCTCTGACTTCAAACTCAAATGGTCTTTGTTGTCGTATCGTCCTTTGTATCTTTGAATTTTATACTGATTCTTGTTGCCAAAAAACAACAAGAAGGCAGAAAACAGGACTCGAACAGGCATTCATCTTTTCGAGAGTAATTAAATTTATTGAATTTTCGAGTATTAAACGTCTTCTAAACAACTAAAAAACACAAACAAGCAAAAAACAAAAACAACTATTATACAACTAACCGTTTTTTTCTGGTTACATTATTTGATCATCTAACTAAGAAAATATCTTCATGAATAACAATATTGTTCTTTTTACACTATTTACACGGTTCAATATACAAACTCTGATTAGCTTAGCATAAGAATTTTGCGATTGAATGTGAACACATCCAGCGTACTTCACGTTTTGTAAACATTAAATTATGAGAATTTGTCTACTATCATTCGAGCGAATAGCAATATCATTGTCACACAATCGATTGGAAATTCGTTCGCATTGGACAAATCCGTACAGTAAAATGGTAAAATGAAAGTTCACTGTGGAAAAGTGTTGACTTATCGCATTTTTTAAATTACATTTTTAATTTTTTGTAGTAACCTAGTCGACTGAAAACCAAGCAACCTTTCTATAAAAACTCCTTTGAAGCGTTGAAATCAAAAGTAGTCTTTTATAAATATGATTTAAACGCCCTGTTGCCTATCAACTCAACTGACCATGACGTGGTAATCATGGGCTCAGACAAAACAAACTGTAGTTCTTGACTCATCGACAAAGCTAGCTAATTAATTTTGCTATATAATGCAACTTCGTATCGTTACGTGCTCCTTAAACGAATTCATTCAGATTTGTTGCCGGGACATGCTATGTTCCGACAAAATTTCATAAAATTCATTTTCTTCAGCTATCGGCTTTATTATGACCGCTAGCTACTCATTTAAAATCATCTGGCCACGCTTATTTCTGCAAGTCCAACTCGATACCTTTTGGTATCGATCAAATAAAAAAAAATACGAAAATTAACCCAGAATCAACCCCAGAAAATAATATAATCACAGGTAAAAATAAACAGTATCATACTTTTGTGTTTCATACTTTAGGAATTCACTCACAGGCTCAACAGGTTGAGCCCAGTAATTTAAAAACCTTTGTTTCTTTCTTTTCTAAGTCGGTCGGTGGAATATATTAGTTTTATGGCCATACATATAGCCAAAAATAAGTCTGAATTAAATAAATGAATAAATATATGTCCCACATGGCATTCTCCTCAACTTCTTAGAATATAACTCACGTTCCACATAAGTTACGCGTGAGTTGATTATATCTTATGATTGTGATACATTTCGCCCGCGAAAAAGATACCAAGAAGAACACATTTGAATCTATCAAAAATAAATAGAATTAGCATTAGTTGTTCATCGGACTGACTCTGCCGTTCATAACAGTTGTTCATCATGTGCGATTTCTTTATTTATTGCGCTTGCTTTTCCCAGTGTGACGAAGTTTTCGTTCAAAACACAGTCTTGCCGCTTCTTGCAATCAGTGAGGGTCTTCTGGGGGATATGCACTGCTTATTAGGGTCCTGCCGAGAATAAACAAAACTTTGTTGAGAGTGCTGTGGACATCAGCTCTTTACAGACTTGCTGGTTTACTTTTAAAATGTGAAGGGCAAGCCAACTCCTTCTTAGTAAAGGAAAGAGATTTCAGTTTTTAAAAAAAGATACCCACCTCCTCTCTATACACGAGCTTGCCTAATTTCCTCAACGGTTTTCATTTCGAAGGTTCACTGATCGCCTGAGGAACTTAGAGGGGCTTTCAACAGGCGTGTGTAATTTTTTACTATGATTTTTCAATTTTAGGGAAGGTACGTTTTTTCTTGGGGGGGGGAGGGCTGGGGAATTTTGGTATTTTTTTCCCAAAAAAGTGTTGGCCCTCCCTTGCGTTTTAATAAAAAAACTCCTGACCCCTCACCTTTAGGTGACTGACAAAAGCGCGACCCTCCCCTCACTACAACATGGTATGTTCCATGCTGTAGAAACCTCAGAACGTTTCGCTTGTGAACGTAAAGTGTTTGAATATGAATATATCTCGATATTGAATGTGTGCGTGCTAAAACAAGGAAAATGCGAACAATCAGTGTGGGATATTTACGTTTTATAGCTGAAGTTTGAATATGGAAGTATTTGAGTATTATAAAAGTTTTGAACATAAAATATCTAAGGGAAAATACACGCGCTTCCTTCCCCGACTAGCCGGCACTGCTGTTGGTTATTTTAACAGAAAGGTTTAGTTGTTTAGCATGCAAAATCTGCCTCTCAAAAACAAATATTTCCGACATTTCCGACAGGGTAGAGCGCATTGTTGGATCTACTAGTAACTCTTCAGAACTAAACGACTCAGGAGATCAGGCAGCGGATAGCCAACACCAAGAAGCTGAAGAAACGATACCTGAGTCAAGTACTTCACGACACGGACGGAAAAAAACACGAGTCCTCCGAGAAAAACTATGTGCCATGGCATAATATACATGTAAAAATGTAAACCAGTACCTATAATAAAACACCAAATCAAATCAAAGTAAGTGAAAAGAAAAACTTAATCTCTTAGAAAAATGGAAAGCAACATCACAAAAATTCTCATTAAAAAATTTTGGAAAAGTTGTGTGACCCTCCCTTGAATAGCTCACATGAGGTATGGCCCTCCCCTTTTGGTGCTCACTTTCACTGATGACCCTCCCCTCTGAGGCCCCAGTCCCCCCCCCCTAAGAAAAACGTACCTTCCCTTAGCTCCAGACAAACGGATACAACATTTGCATTCAACAACGTTAAATATTGCTGAGTTCAACATGTTATACATTATGTGGGATGATCTTGAATGCTGAAGGGCGTTGAAAGAAGCTTTACTGCCATATAACATGTTGAATTCACCCTTGTTGAAAGTTGTTGAATAAAAATATTGCAAGCATTTCTCCGGGACCTAGTAATGCTGTTCTTCGTAAACAGTGGGAGTCGAGTGGTTGTGCCACAGTCTTCCATCTAAACATCCCTGAGCCACAGCACAACCAGTCAACATCGCTACCTGATGAAGATCTGTCGCAGCATTCGTAAATTTCTAATGCACACTCACGGTAGTTTTGACTGTCAGTAACAAACTATCGTATGGGAACCAACAAGGTTTTTCAAGATACCTTGAGACTTTGGTTCACTCTACTTCCGGTAGGGTGGGCACGGTTGGCCTCATTGAGAGACGCTTCTGCATAGCGTAGCTGGGCCTGCTGTTTGTGTTTGCCACGTCACCATTGGAAGCTGTCGTCGTTGCGTTATTAAAAAGATGGCTGTCTCTCCTAACAGGCCGTCTAGGTTTGATCTCATTGAGTTCGTCTGTTATGAGGAGGCTGCATTTCCGTCCACCATTGGCAGCGTTGCTTTCCCCGCAACCGCTGTCAGAACTTCCGTTAGAATCCCCGCTCATTCCGTTCTCGACCATCGCTGGCGCTTTTAAAGCATTCGACGCGTTGACGAGAAGCCTTCGACGCTTTTTTGGCAGTTTAAGCCTCGCTTGAGCATGTGAATAGTACAATGAAAAGTTATTTACAATAACCGGAACCGGAAGTGCTATCATCAGCACGCCACAAACAGCACAAATGCTCCCAATGAACTTGCCCATGGTGGTAGTGGGTGCCATGTCACCATAGCCCACGGTTGTCATAGTAACCACGGCCCACCAGAAGCAGTTGGGAATGTCTTTGAATTTTGTGTCTTCGGCGTCTTTTTCCCAGTAATAGATCAAACTAGCAAATAACACGACGCCGATAAGTAGAAACGAGATCAGAAGAAGAAGCTCGCGTACACTCGCGCGTAACGTGTGTCCGAGAATTTGGAGCCCGGATGAGTGTCGGGAAAGTTTGAAAATCCTGAAAATCCTGATTAACCGAATAATGTTCAAGATCTCGACATCTGATTTCGATGGATAACCCAAGCTGATGTAAAACGGCACGATCGCTAGGAAATCAATCCAGTTCATTACTTTTTTGAAAAATGCCAACTTTTCTGGACAAAAGATGAAGCGAACCAAAAGTTCCAGAGTAAACCAAGCGACGCAGATACTTTCAAGAATTTCAAGTGAGAGCCGTGGTTTACCAGTCTCAAAAAATGGTAACGACTCCAAACAAAACAGAACCACTGAGATGACGATTAGCGTTAAGGTTGTGTAAGCGATCACCTGTAGAAGGCAAAAGAAATCTGTTGTTAACAACTTACCCAAACTTCCAAAGTGAATTGATATAAGAAATAATCACATATATAGAAACTGCGGGTGAAATAAGTGACAACCACAACAGTGAAAATGTTAACTTTAGTAGTTGAAAAAGAATAACCTGAAAAAATCAGGCTTGAAGAGGATTCTAGCCCATGACCCCACGATACAGGTCCAGCGCTCTAACCAACTGAGCTATCAAGCCAATTAACAACTGGTCATTTGTGAGTTCATATTAAGCCCGTGATGTTGAATAAATGAATGTGAATATATGACATAATCAGTTAGATAAACTGCGGATGAAATACGGGCCTAATTAATTCGACTGAACTCACGAATGACCAGCTCCCAGTTGGCTTGACAGCTCAGTTGCTTAGAGTACTGCACGGGTATCACAGGATCATAGGTTGGAATTCCGTTCAAGACAATATTTTCAGATTCTTCTTTTTAACTTGATATACTTACTGCCATGTTCGTCATCAGTTTTTACCTAAACTTTCACTAACTTTCAATTGGGACAAAGATGGAACACGCTGTTTTAGTTAATCCTATCAACTGCTTTGGGGACACTTCAGTTTATTACATCTCCCTTTCAAAGTAATTTAAAAATCGCCGATAATTTACGTGATAAACAGGCATCTGACAGAACACTTTTCTCCCTTCACACGGACGAAAACAATGTTGAAATCGATAAACAGCACAAGTTTTTAGTACGAGCCATGCTATACTACTGTCACTTAACATTGCTTAGGGCCTCTACAGACGAGACATTTAGATGTCGACAACTATTTGTTATGGACAACTAATTGTTATCGACAACTAAAAAACGTTGTTTGTGAGACGAGTTGTCGACAACTAAACGCTAAATTTTTAGTTGTCGACAACTACGTTTTTGACCGTTTTCCCGTGTGTGGGAATGATTGGTTTAGTTGTCGGCAACTATGGTAACTGCGCACACCATATTTGGAAGCGTACTGGGTTATGAGCATGCGTAGTGGAATGCTTGCATCGGACAGAATTAGTTGTCGATAACATTTAGTTGTCGACAACTAAACGTCTAGTCTGTGGAGACCCTTAGTGTTTCAAACGTATCTCCCCCGGCTGTAGTTCCACGGGAAGGTTGCCGAAATGAACGGAGCTTCTGGAAAGGTGGTCCTTTGTGTTCCGTTGAAACGGGGTACATTCTTCCCAGACGGGAATTTCCAGCCCAAAGTTTGCCGAATATTTTGGTTTAAGGAAACACCCATCAATTGAGGTAATGGGTAATCTTAAACTGAGCGCTGTAAACTTAGTATATTACTGTATGTTACTCTTGTAGTGCAAGTTGTACATTGAACCCGCTACGACAAATGTATAACATATTCGGCGAGGTAAAATGTCAAGACGTCTGCAGACAACAAACACCGATGGCCCCTTACTCTAGCCTTTTTTGTGAGTTTTCAAAGCTTCGTCAAATTTTAAAAACATCGTCAAATTTTAGTGATAATGTCAATCGTAGCTGTCACTTAAACTTGACCTTTCGAAAAATCTAAATGATCTGAATATCAGCCGGAAAAATCGTAGTGGGCTGAGGAAAGTGCAACCCTTAACAAAATTACCTACTGCTGGAAAGGTGCATGCGTGGAACTTCGGTTTTTCAAACTGGATTGCCCGGTGTTCCTGTGTCATCCCAGGTCACCTGGTTTGTTCGTGAACTTTCACCGAGACTCGTGCTCGTTGTTTTTCACTTTAAATCGTAAACTGACATAAGCACGTGTGGTATTTTTCGTATGAGACTTATTTAATGCGCTTGATGTCAATCCAAGAAAGACTTGTACTGTCCCAGTTATCAGTTTCACATTGATTTCTGTTAACAAGAATTTTGATCTAGAGTACGCTCTCTGGTTAAAAGGCAAAAACTAGTTTATGTTTTGTACCACCAACGGCAATTCATTCCAAGATTGTTTCCTAACATGAATATCTACAGTAGAAAGATGACACAGGTGCCATAAGGGCTGGTATAGTCAAATTTAAGTTAGCAAAAAGAATTCAAAAGTGATTGAAAAATACACCATCACACGTCGAAGAACCTGTGCATAAAATTTTATCTTTTATAGTCTACATTGTAAAGAAATGTTTACAAAACCATAGCTGCATTACTACAAAATTTCATTTCAAGGTGATTAATTTATTTACGTTAGATTTTGGTTATGCTAAACATTTGCCGTCTTCATGATTTTGACTTGCTGTTAAGGTTGCTGCTGCAAACGTAAAAAAACGTCATGTCTGCCTCTTGTTTAAGTAAATGGTAAGAAGTTTAAACCAATAACACCGAAAGGTAGTCTCCATAATAACCGACTCATACAAAACTAATTGCATTAGAAGTGAAAGAGGAAACACGGTCGCCATTTTTTACGGTCCCAAGTTAATGCCGCGTATAAAGTTTTACGACATGGAAAAAAAAAACAAACACATTTTGCATTCATGTTTGAAAGTAATTTTCACTGGAAACGCTTTGTAAATGCTGAGACCTCGTTTACGCCATGCCGAGAGTTTAACACATATTTCCGTGGAAACCAAGTTATTTTTCAATTTTTTTCAAACCCGCAAATCAAAGGGAAAGCTTTTCTGGATGTTCTCGAATTCTCTGTACCAAAACAGCCGTAGAAAGCCTAGGATTTCTAAATACAAGTGGCCCAAAGCAGTAAAACGGGCGAAATGTTACTCTTTAGGATGCAAAATGACTATCTTTTTTGTTTTGAATAAAATTGTAATATTCTGGCCTTAAAATACCCCCTCTTGTTTCAAGTATAGTCATACAGTCGACGTGCTGAGAACACTTTTATATAATCGAAATAAAAAGAGGGAGATGGAGGGAAAAAAAAGCAAAAATATTTTCAAACTTCTCACGTATCAGTTAAATTGGCCAAATCTCTGGGATTCAGGTATGTTTGAGTGTTAGTCATATGAGAAAAATTTATAGACGTCCAATTATGATAAATATTTAGACCATTAAATCGAGTAGACTATAACTTTAGGATTAAAAGAATTCACGTCTCGCCAAGAACCATACGAATCAGTCGTTGTGGTAGTCAAGCTCATAAATATTTTATTTCCTATCCGCAGGTTAGGTTTACTATCTTACCAGCACTAACAGAATTTCAATAAATTTCACCCTTAAAGCCTTCTCAAGTGCTTTTAGCTCACGGCGGACCGAATTCTGTTCGGCTTGAACGTGATCAACAAGGCTTTTTTCCCGGTTTTAATTTGAGCAAGGATATATTATGCTAACATTCTACGTACGACATTAATTCACATATAAATTTAAAATTTCTTTTTCTTCAACCGCTCAACACTTCTCGTCCTTTTTTTCTCGCAAACCGCAAAAAAGTAACTTCTTTAAGTATGAATTGACGCCTTTTGCTGAATACAATCTATTTATCATTGAGCTTTTCGTCTTTTTTACACCGCAATTTGTTCATCGCGTATTTTGTATATCTACGTGCCCGGCTCCACGGGAAATAATGTAAACATCAAAACATCTTCGAGCAAAATATATTACTTTACGCGGCCGAAGAAATCAACTTGAATGCTTTCAAATTTATTAAAACTGGAACTTCGCTGCTGGGTTTTTGGTTCTTTCCCCCCTTGTCATTAATAACATTGTAAAATTGTCTAACAGCAGAAATATTTTCTGTTTGTACTCAGGTCCATGACTAAAATGTTGCAACATATTGTCATCAATTCAATTTTTTATGAGTAAGGCACGCTTCGGGTACATATAAGGCTTCTAATTTGACCTTCCCTTTCAAGGCGTGTTGCCATTTATTGCGGCAATTACGAAATACTCTTAAAAACTTGGATTTCATTCGCAGGCTTTAAAGGCAACTTAGCTTTTCTCTCATCGAACATGAAAAGTGCCGTTTTCGTCATATCGAGGGGAGAAATTTGCATTTTACACGGCCCTGAGTTTAATTTAAAGTTTTAAACCTTACAATGTCATCGGCGTCGTAGCGCACTCTCTACTTCGTAAATGAGCCAAATTGAAAGGCTTTTCTAGCTTAGCCGCACCAAAAACGGTTTAGAACTCACCTTAGCGAGTTTCGAAGAATAAGGTTCCTCCATCAAAGTCCAAATTCGCGGTTGGTATTTCTGCCACCAGGTCATGTTTGGCTCCATTTCGGCGGCAAACGCAAAACCATACCTGCCAAAATCAGGCTCTTCATCATCGAAATCGTTCTCAAATTCCACTCCTTCAAATGCAGCGAGTGTTTCCTGCGCGTCGCGATGTTGTCGATAAGTTAACCAGCAACACGATTCGACTTGCTGGTCATCAATGCCCCAGAAATTCAATTCGTCTTCAAATAAAGGCCCGCAAACGTCTAAGGGGCAGTGCAGCTTGCCCGTGCGATAGTAGTTCAAAACGTTGGCGAAAACGCCAGGATGGCGGTCGAAGAAATACTCGCCTAAATCAGCGTCGTAGTCTACAGAGCCGGCAGAAGCGTCCGCTAGCCACGATAACCGAGTGTCGGGAATATTTTTTAGTGTACTGCGATAAGTCTCGTGTCTGACTCCGCCGATGTTGATAGCGACACGCTCTTTTCGTTTAGAAGTTTGCGGCGGCGAACAGGAAGGTTGGCTAAGTTGCTTATGCAGCTCGCAATCCTGTTCGTTCGAACTGCCCGGTGATTCAACATCTTGCATATTCGAGTCCTCCTGTTCTTTGTTGTGTGTCTCGCCTTCTTCCATCATGTTAACAACTTCCTTGGAAGCGGTCTTATTCGACTCACTCATTTTCAGTGGAAATTCCTCACCAGCGCTGGGCGATTATTTCACCCTAAACGCGGCCACAAATCCCATGAAAAATTATTTTAACAGCCAACGTTGATAGCTTTGTGGTTTTGTGGGCATATACTCGGCCAGAAACCCGAAAGAAGAAAATCGTAAAATTCGCCGTAGACAGGTGCTCTCTTTCCTTCACGCTTAGTCAACAAGAAACAAGCAATTGAACATATGCTTTTTTCCAAGTTGGTTTTCTTCCAATCATTCCTATTTTATGCCGTAAAAATCACTCTTCGACGATTTAATCCGTTTGTGGTTACGTGAACAGTAGACACCGGACGAAAAAAATCGATGTTTTTCTCCAAGAAAAGAGCGCCTTGCCAAAAAAGCCGTCGTTTTCTGGCAATGTTTGTATTCCCTATTTGCATTTGGTCGCGCAGCTTCCTAGAATCCATAATTTGCATTCGAAAGCTAAGCGATTGAGAATTTCATGCAAAAAAACTTTAACTTTTCGGAGCTGTCATTCAGGACATTGTCACCGGAATTGAGAGCGCACGCGCACTGTTGTTCAGCTGCCGACAATTGCAGGTGTATGGGCAAATATTAATTATTTGAATGTAATTTATATACACGTTTGATAAGAGTTCAAAATCATCATTTCTACAAGGCTTGCGATGGATTTACGCAACGTCCAGACTACGTAAGGTCAATGTCGTAACGCAAGGAAGTCGATGCAATATTTTTAAGCGCAGCAAAAGTGGAAACCGTTTATACAAAAAGCTTATTTTGCGTTGTTGAAAACTAATAAAGCAATACCAGCGCTTATCATGTCAGAACAAGAAAGACGTTGCGAATTTGTTTACTTGTAAACAAGATGCTTAACGAATTGCCAAGGAAAAGTAAATGATATACTCTTTTGTCGACAGGACGGGAGTGGGAAGGGGGGCACACGGTTCGCATTACGAAGGCAACTACCCCCCCCCCCCCCCCTCAAAGGAGACATTGCAGTCCGGTTGAACGCTCTTGACAAAAAGGGCGACTCCTTTCCACAGACTGTTCATTGTTTTCCAACATTGTCGTGAGTTCACATGGCAGCGCAATTGAATAACTCCTCTTTATCCGACATCTTAAAATACTCATTAGACCATGTTATTGTGCTAGGAACATTTTCCTTCTTCGTGAAGTCCTTTGGTAAATTATTTTTTTCTTGCGTGGTAACAGCCGGCATCCGTGTCGTTTAAATACAGAAGTACATAAAGATGTACAATGTACAAACTAGAATATAAATAAAGAACGAATTCATTTGAGAGGATAATAGAAGAAAAACTTATTAGGACTGAATTGATTACAAATTCTGTCTGGAAGCTTGTTCCGTTGCGAGAGAACAAAAACTGATCCAAACAATGAGCAAGCAACGTGTTATAGTTATTCATAGTCTCGTAGTATTTTAAATTCAGTGGTACATTTTCTTAAGTGGTAATTTTTCAAGCACTAGAGCATATCTTACTCGTCTTATAGTTGAAAGCGAACTGCAACGATCTTCTGCAAAGAGCTTCGCTAAAAGCAAAAGTAGAAAGAAAAATTCAAGCAAATAATGGTGATATGTTTCATATGAATATCTTCAAATGTGCTTCACAATATGCCATTTTCCCTAGCCTCTCTATCAAAGCGAGGCTATGATGGATAGGTGTAAAATTTTCCTTGTAATGTACGAGACAAAATTTGGGGTTTTTTCACATAGCTATTTAAAGGCAACTCTCCCAGGGTGAACACATCACATTTTGTTCTGCAAAGATACCAGGATAACCCCCCTTAAGTTTTATGTGGTGTAAAAAAGTACGGTTTTTGAGCCGTGTTGGTCTTGAAATGGGGAGTACATTTTCACCATTTAGGTTTTCAATAGAGCCAGTGAGACATCCTTGTTAGAATTTTAGATTTGGGCTCAATCAGGGTAAAGTTTGTCTACTGATACGATATGAAGTCAGCTCTCTTCCCAAAACACAAACAGAAGATCTGAACACACATATTGTACGGAAACTTGATAAGTTGCAAATAGAGCCGGAAAAAAGCTGGGTTTCAACGGGATTCGAACACATGACCTTTGAAATACTGGTGCAAACACCGTTTAGATCACTCGAGTATGAAGCCAGTGACAATGGGAGCTGGGGGCGAGTTGCATAAAACTTAACGTCCGGCGTAACTTCTACCGTGAGACGTTCACTCCTTAACAGTTACGCCCGGCGTTAGGTTTTATGCCACTCACCCCTGGTCTTATGAGAGTACAAAAACACAAGAAAAGAACAAAAGGAAGTTTGCATGTTTTATTGTCATGATATTCCACACATAAGCATTCAGTTATACTGAATCACAAAGCTCTTCACTTTTTGACAGTGTATTTTGATAATTTAATCATCATGAGTTAAAAAGCATACTTTTCAAGTCTTTGTTTTTAAGACATACGTTTCTCGACACCTGATAAACACAGCTAATAACTACAATAAAACTTCGTCAAGTAAGATACGTTTGAGTATAAAATGCGATACAACATGACACTAATAGGCCTTCCACACAATCATGCGTTCATTTGTTTATGTTTCAAAACCGAAAATTTTTATACCTGTTTTAAAACGTTTTGCGTCTACGCGTAAACGTTTTTTGTTTTTCTTTCTTTTTAACCTGTCCACAAGTAAAGCAATTGTCCGTTTTAAAAATCTACTTAAACAAGCGATTAAAAAAATGTCTGCTTTCGAAGCATTCCTAGTGGTTTACCCGCGAATGGAAGGTTTTAACGTCAAAGAAATATCCGGTACCACACTAACGGGACCTTAGTTCTCCCGTTTGATTTCGTCAATAAAATGAGCGTAGGACGCAATCTTAGCCTACAAGTAGATCCCATTCTCTAATATTTATCTCCTACAACTGCCAGGACTCGACGCATTGTAAATAAAGAGCGATAAAAAAATTCTATACATAGTTTTTAACAACAGCATCCTCTCTTGGTTTGTAACCTGCTCGGCGCTGTTGCTCTCGTTGGCTATGAACCCGAACACCACCCAGTTTCGAGGGGGCACAATAATAATAATAATAATAATAATAATAATGATGATGATGATGATGACGACGACGACGACGACGACGACGACGACGACGACGACGACGACGACGACGACGACGACGACGACGACCTAAGACAGTAGGTGTCTATCACCACAAACTCTGTATAATAGAGGTCTTTGACTATGCTTAACACCAATAAAAATCCTTTGTAGTCAAAACGGCTAAACATTTTCGCCTAAAAACTGAGAATAACTTTGATAAATGCTCCATTAATTCAATCTGTAGAGTATGTTGTACTAGCAACTGCGCTGGGAGACTTAAAACTAATTCCTGGGATTCTCATCGAGGATTTGTTCTCCCATGCCTAATTATCGACTCTGCATGTGATGTCTTAAAAAGGTAACATATATTTTACTAGTAAAACTTCTCTGAATCCTATATCTCTTAGAGACAAACCCAGAGTTCATTAGTTATTGTTCATTAGTTTGTGCATTAAATCTTGAGGTGTTTAAGTGTAACTCCGTCTTATGGTCATTCCGTTAATTCGACAACCTCGTTGTTATAAGTACGACCAATTTTTTTGGAACAAAAACTCCCGCAATCATTAATTTGTTTCTCGAAAAACCTCGTAAATCAAACTGCAACGACCAAACTTTTACCGCGCATTGGTGGTCGTATTAATTAAATCATTCACATCATACCTGCTAACATGCACTTCCCTATGGTGTTTAATTAGCCAAAATCTTGAAAACAAAATTGCTAAATTTCGCTCAGTCTCGGTGTTTTCTTTACAGTGAAAGAGTAAACAGCAACAAATCTTCAACACCCTTTGCCACCCAGTTAACTAAAGTGATTCATTTCAGGTGGTTTCTGCATCAGTTCCCAGGCCCCGTACCCATTTTCCTGCAGGCGTTTGTAAAGCATGGCCTTTGTCTTTTGGTAGTCTGTCGCTAGCTCCTTGGCACTGCCATATGACTGAGCCTCCAGAATTTGGCGATGTCCCAGATCTTGGCTGTTCTTGACAACCTGTTGGTTAAAAGAGTCAGAATGAAACAAAACCTGGAGGTTCAAATTTGGGTTACAATGGAACGCCGCTTGACGGATCCACGCTTACCCTTTAAGCCCCGATACTGATCAACATGTATGTTCTCCTCATTGTTTTCTATATATTTCTCATAGTACTAGTTGGGAGAATATGCTTGAAGATCAAGACATTTTGTCTTTGGTGATCATTTCCTTAATTCTCATGACCTGTATGTTTGATCAAGTAATGATATTGTAAGGAGAAATTACATGCTTGTCACTATTAGGGCTTGAAGGGTCAACAAGGGCATCTCCTCATTACGGACAGTTTTCTTCAGGTCTCTAAAATCACCCAGTTAATATACAAATTTTTTATGGTTTTAATGGTGTCCGCAATAAAGGGCTTTGACTATATTTAAAATTTTATGTAGTTTATGATAATTTCTTTAAAGAGTGAACGCGATATCTAACGACCTTTAATTGAGAACTCAACAGACATTTTTATATTATTGATGGAAGCAAATGCTGAAGAACCCGTCGAATGATTACTGTCTCTATGACAAATTACTTGATGTTCTGTCGTTCGTTAACGGTTATGCCGTTCAAAATGTTCCATATTACCTAAAGGAATAGCGCCTGGTTTATTCCCTTCAACAAAGTTAAACGTGTTACTTGAAATTAATGGCCTAATTCAACAATCACCGGGAATCAACATGGCACCACACACTGTCCAACATTCGCTGGCTAAATGCAAATTGTTCCTCACAATTTTGCCAATTCGTCCTTCCCCGTGAATTACCTCTTTCAAACTTGCATACAAGGCCTGCCGACTGAGGCGAGAAGGCTTCGCCATTTTGTTGGTTGACGCCCCCAAACATCCGTCAATAACCTCCACTGAAGAATCCTGGACTGCAGACCAGTTCAACGACAGCGTCTTGGTTTTACACTTGGTTTCAACCTCACGGGAATGTTCCTGCCAAAAGGAAAGGCAGTGAAAGTCAAGTAAGAATGGTTCTCAAAACTTGTGTCTTCAGGTGTGGTGAAACTAACATTGCTCTAAACGAAAAGATTCTATTTTAATGTAGAAATCGCCGAATAGTAGAGAGGCTACGGTATAACAACTGAACTTCTGTTGTTTTAAAATTTCTTATTGCACACATCTTGAATTGCTCACATTGAGTCTTAGGTACAGTGTACTTTGGGAAATGTTTCAACGAGTAATATACGTTTGCGAGATCTTTTTGGCAGATTGAAAAGAATTTCCAAAAATTTCATGCTATGAAGTAGTTTCAGACTGACCTCTGAAATTTAAACTTCTATTCTTAGTATTGACTTGTCAGGCTCTTATTGACTAATGTGCCTTGAGACTGAGATCGAATCTTGTTAGCTGTCATATGGGGGCCTGGGGTTAGCTCTTATGTAATGCATATGTAATCTGGTAGTTGTCCTCAGTGGTGTAGCGTTTTAAGGCTGGGGTCCTAATTACTGCATTTATCAGTGCTGGGTACGAATCCCGGCCTAACCATTTTAGATTTCTGATGAAATAGAAAGCTTACTACACACGTTAATCTTGTTCGGGAGACCTAATTTTCGTCCTAAGGGCCTTTCGACGGATTCTTTTGAGTGCTGACCATGAAGGGTCCTCTGATCTGTCCCATCAAGTGCCTTGCTTAGGTAGCAGGTTTACTTATGTCACTGAGAAAAACGTGGACTGCTTGTAGTCTAAAAGAGCAAAGCCAGGTATTCCATTTCCGAATTGTCTCCATCCTCTTTTTCTAACGTGAGATCTAATGCACATCCTCTCATATGAAAACGAGTTGTCATTCACACGCAAATAAAACTCATTTTCATGCGAAAGGTTGTCCACCAGGTCTCAGTTTGAAAAAGAGGCTCAAGACCATTCGGAAATGGCCCACTGATGTTGTTCACCTGCTGGATCAGGTGGCCTGGCTCTAGCTTCGGATGATTGACATGATAGGAGCCTGGTAGCTGGTTTGAGAAGCTGTTATCATTATCAAGTTCAACTCGCATGCTGACAGCTCGGCTGAGATGGCCTGGGTGAAAGAGCTTCCCAAGTATGATGGAAGTGATATAGACTGGTTCAATAAGAATGCTCAGAACAGCGCCTTGGACACCTGTCGGAAAAAAAAGACAATTGGAACGGGGGCTTAGTGACGTCATTATAAGGTTGTAATGTCGTTTCCAAATTGAATTTTCGAATTTAGTTTACGTAAGTCAGGGTTCCAAAGGGGAGTTCTTTGGAACCCTGGAGCCCCAAGATCTCTCGTAGATCAAGGTGAGGTTGTAACCCTGGTCAAAGTTCGCGGCTGGCTGGTGCTGGTGGATAGGTGGTTCTGTTGGCCAAAGATCTTTGTACTGGCCCAATCAATATCTTCACGTGTTCCACGTGCTCTGCAATGTTTTCCTTCTTTTCCTCCTTTTTCTTTTTTCTTTAGTTTTTTTTTTCTACGTGAAAAAATGGTTTAACTCAACAGGGTACACAAAACTCAAGAAACTAACCCAGAACATTCCACTTGGCAATTTTGTCGCTGCATGAAGCAGTGCGTAACCTCTGTCCGAGGCGCAGTCCATCGATGGTTAAAATGCCGTCCTGAGAGTCCAGTGGAATGGTGCCCTCACCCTTCTCTACCTTAGTTCTCAACAGTCCTTGTTGACGTGACCCAAACACTGCTTTAGTTTGACTCGAATCATCAGTGCTGTAGAAAAACAATTATTGAATTTATTTGAAAAAAGGTAAGTTGCTGCCAATTTTGGACGTTTGAGTTCTTTGTTAGAACAGACTTTTGCTCTCATAGGGCTAAAAGATAAACAGTTTAAATCTAAAATTGGATCATTAAAACATTCATGTTTTCAATGAATGAGCAAATCTCGCCCTGTCCATCTTTCTGTATCCTCAATACTCAAAAGAGATGCAACAGCATCTAATGGAAAGATGAAGAGCTTGGAAATCTGCAGGTACAAATAAATGACTCCTTAAAAAAGGGAGTTTAAGCAACCACAACGGCAACGGCAACGGCAACGGCAACGGCAACGTGAAAAAACAATAGGCTTTAATGAGCGAAACAATGGCTCTGCACGTGCGTTCCACATTTTAGTACATTTCTTTGCCGTCCTCTGCAAAACAGCAACGTGAAATGACCAGTTTTAAGGTTTTAGGTAGAACGGGAACACACAACGGTCAATTTTTGTTTCTCTAACTGAACTTAAGCGGCGTCCCTACGAAATCAGCTCCGAAACAGTTCGGCCTCATTAGACAATTTACACAAGTTGGAACCGGAATACACAAATTAAATGACGTTCTCCTTTGCGTTGCCGTCGTCGTTGCTTAAAGTCCCTAAAAGAAACTGCTGCGAGGGGGGGGGGGGGGGGGGGACAGCATCCACCCCTCTTCCTCTCGTAAATCTGAGTCTTAAAGGAACATTTGAGGCTTAAAGAAACCTTAAGGAATAGCCTACCTTGTACTAACCTGTGATAAACGCCACTCCTTCTTAACTTAGTAAACCAAGCATAATTTTAGTAATTTAGCGGTCTTGGAAAATTTAGTAACGGTACTTATGCAAGACTGCAGAGCTCTAAAAGTTAAGGCGTGGTCGCAGTAGCCAAGCCCTTCCAATTGAGAGCCTGTAACTCTTTGATCTACTGAGATTTACTTAGTCAGACAAAATTACCTAGTGACAGCTTCATTCACAAAGATAGCAGCATCACCACAAGGGGCAGTGCTCACATAAAAATGAAACTTGACTCCATCTCTCAGCTGAATCTTTCCTTGCCGCTCTTTCTGCACAAAGATACTCTTCACATCTGTTTTGCCACTCAACAAGATTGCTAAGTGGTAATGGAAGAATCTTATCAGACTCCTGCGTGCAACTGCTTCAGCATGGGAATCATTGACTGTTGTTCCATCTATGCGTAGCTTGTCTCCACTGATGCACCTGAAATGAGAAAATGTGAAAATTATGGAAAGAAATTAGTCAATTAAAAAATAGAGAAATAATAAGTACTTATCTATAATTTGACCAGTCCCCATGACAGGGAACCCTACACCAACTATCTTTGCAAAATTAATGTCCATCAAGTAATCTTTGACGTTTGGCCAAAATATTAAAGAAACTACCAAAAACAGGCCAGTCGATAAGCACTGTAAATTGAGAAGTTGAGATTTTTCAGACAGCCTTGAGAAAACTCTCAGCAACTTGAGAAGTTGAGACTTTTTGACAGAAAAGGGATGAAGTTAAGAATGCTCATTCATCTGTGTGAGAATTGAAAACAAATCTTAGAAAGCTTCATTTTCAAATAAATTATTTGCCTTTGGATTGCTTTTAACAAACAAGTACATGTAGGGCTTTTAACTCACTTGTTCCCAGTTCCAAGACTGACAACTTTGCCAGGATCTTCTTCACCATCCTGCATGATAAATGCGGCAATAATCTTGTAACCTGCAAACTTCCAACCATCAGGAGCCTCACGACTGAGGGCTGTCAGGTTGTTCCAAGTTAGTGCCGCAAACTTATCCCCCTCAGATGAAGCCCCTGTATTATACTGATGCACTCCGTTCACCTTTGAAAGCGATACCATGGCATGCTGTGCCGCAGCCTCTTTTGCTGCTTTCTTTGATCTTCCTGTTCCCCATTGGTATTGTTCCTCACCGACTTTGAAAGCACAGTAGTGAAGTGAGGGGTCTGAATTTTCTTCTGGTCGTTCCTCCAGTACTTCAGGCTGTGGCAAATGGTACGCCTGGCAGAGTTCATACAATGCACTGACGCTACTTTTACCATCTGCTAAAGATACTTTGGGGACTTCAGATTCATGTAACCTTGGTTGACCAGCAATGGGCTTAGTTTTAATTGGATCTGTTGTAGGTGTAAGGTAAATTTCTAATTAGCACAGTTTTCAGCTGAATCATTCAATTGTATCGCACTGTAAGTTGTATGTCTAGAACAATCTGGTTACTTCTAAGACAATAACCGCCAAAAAAATCTATTACCATTAAAGGACAAGCTTACAATTTACTTTCAGCAAACAATATCCACATTACCACCTTAAGCTTTATCAGGAAAACTTTTCAAGTGTTCATACCTGCACTGACTTGATAACCCAGGCTTCTAAGTGCAATGGCTGCCGCTTCCCTCTTGGCATCTTTCTTAGTGCGTCCACTACCCTTGTCACAGTACACATCACCAACAACAGCGCGGAAGTTAAAAACCCTGAAGTGATCAGGCCCAGAATGTCCCAAGTCTTCAAACTCAATCTGTAAAATAATCACAAAACTGACCTGAGATAATCTTGGTAATTATGTAAAACACATGTACAGCTCTTTGTCAAAGAATAATCATAACACTGGACAAAACTAGACAATTGCAAGTAAAAATGTAAAGCGCACAAGAATTTCTCCATTTTCAGAAAAGTTAACGGAAATGTTTCTCTCCCATTCCTTTGGCTTGAACAATGTGTGATTGAAGATCTGATGATTCATCAGGTCTCTTCTCAGGGGCAAAACAAAATTGATAGATTAAGAAGGAAAAAAGTTGTTGTTGATGTAAACTGTCCCAAAAGTTTTGTCTTGAGTTAAGATTTTGCACTAAAAAAGGGTTAGTTTAGCTAATTTCAATCTTAAGCCATGGCTTTGTTTCATATTGAAGAGCCAAAAGTTTCAGTTCAAAGCGTGCATAAACAAGTGATTACATTGTTACCTTAACGCCTTTCTTTTGACCATATTCATTCAAAATGCTCACAGGATGCCTCTCAACAGCCATTTCTTCTTTGTTGGTGGCTCCTGGTTTCAGAGCTAATTCAACAGGCATATCAAACAGGCCTTTGAGGGCATTAAGAGCTGCATTCTTTTTTGCCAAAATCTTGCTGGCCCCAAGACCTTCCTCAAAACATGTTTTCCCTACAGTCACTTGGCAGGAAAATGTCTTCTTGTGATCAGGACCCAAATGAGGAAGATCTTCATATGCAATCTGAAAATATATCAGTTTTGTTTCTTTAGCTTCCAATTTATATAACAACAGGACTGCACTTGACTGTAAATTCAACAACATCATTTTAAAACCACTAAATAAACATTAATTTGCCAATTTTAATGAATGGAAACAACCCACCTCTCTTGTCAAATGTGTCAATAATTCATCAAATTCATATTCAGGAAAATCATAAGCATAGTGCACCTTTGGAAGCCTGGTCTTGTAATGAACATTGATTTAGATAATTTTTGTTATTTAAAGTGATTTGTTTGAGAAGACACAGAACACCTTTAATCTGTCTTGAAAAACTGTTCTATTCGTGGTTGTTGGATATCCTGATGATACACAATCTCTTGTGTTTGACATATTAAACATGCTCATCATAACCTTAAGGGCTGAGGTTACGTGGTTACCCTATGTGTGCCAGCGGGTGAAATTATAAGTAAACACTTGGCTGAAATCTGATAAACCATCCAATTTTCTGTCATGTGTGTGCAAAATTCAACTTCCACTTATTAAAAAGGGATGTGTATTTTATAAAGGCCTTGTTCCAGGAAAGGAATACGAAATTAGTCACATGTCTTAACTATGGCATTTTGAGCTACAAGAATACAAAATAATTAATACATGCATATCATGATTTTCAGGTGTTGGCAGGAACAATCAGATATTAAAAATCAAAATTACATACAAAATGCCAAGAAAGTGACCTCTCTTAAAGAATACTCTGTTCATTCTAATTCAGGAATATGGCCACCCTAGATCAAATAAAAGACACATTTATGCTTTTTGTTTCTAGAAGTTACTCCTGACCTTAAGTTGATTTCTCTGGCAATGTTCATTCAGTAGCATGATAGGATCCTTGTGAAGTATGACAGCTTTAGATTGCCCTGTTTCTCCCTGCATGTGCTGTTCAGGATTGCTGTTGCCGACAGACCAGTGAGGGCTAGCTTCAGTCAGATTATACAAACCTGTATAACAAGATGATTTCGTGACAGAAGCACTTATCGCTGGTTGACTGTTTCGGTGCGTACTAGGAATTCAATCAGTATAAACTGATCTTGACTTTTGGCTGGAGTTTTTTTTACGTCACAGACCTTCACTTGACAACCCTATTTTGGAATTTTGTGACTGTTACTATATAAGTAAGTTAAAAGTTCAAACTCAGCCAACAGTTGTGTTTTACCTTGCCATCAATAAATTTTTCTGAGTTGACTTCAGATTGACTTAGAAAGTTGTGATAGTTAATTGCATTTTGACACATTTTACCCACTTCTGTCCTTTGGGGGTCCATGGTTGTCCTCACCACAAGCATCAGCAAAACAATTTCAAGAAGTGTTCAGAGCTACGGATCCTTTTATGATCCTTTCACCCACACTACATAGAGGTAATAATATTACAGATCAATTCAAGCAAACATGCCTTCTGCAGGTTCCCAGTTCATAAGAGTTTTCAAAGCCATAATAGCCACAAGCTTTCTTGCCATTTTCTTTGTTGAGCTGTTTTTTGGACCAAACGTTTGATCTCCCACAGTAACCTGTGCCTTGTACAATCCTGGATACATACACTTCACATCTTCAAACTTCACCTGCAAAAAATATCGCAAACAAATCCAATTAATTGGGTGTAGTGCACAGGGATCATTCGGTTACCATGGGAACATGTACACGTAAACCTGGTTTATCATTTAAAGCTATCTAGTTAAATTGGGTTAATGTCACTGTTCCTGAGGAACGTAGCGCAACTGCCATAGGCTATAAATAAGCGCGTGACACGCAAAACAAAGTAAAACACTCTCAAGATGGTGATATTGAGGGGAACACTGCCTTGCAGTTGGTTAGTCTATGCAACTTCCAATTTGCGTGACAAAAACAACCTCACTTACCAGTATCTCCCAAGCACTACGAGCTGAATGCTAGATAGCACGTGCTGGATCGGACAAGAGTATTGGTTAGCAGGCGGTGCATAAAGGCAACGAAGCCGACAAGCTTGAGGGAAGTCGCTACGCAGACTTAACCGCCACAGACGCATGCAAAGCAATGCATCCCCCCAAGCAGAAAAAAGAAATTTTCGTTCAGTTTGTAGAAAAGTAATCCGAAACAGTAGCCATCTTAGGTGCAACCGAGTGTAAAACGGCTTACGGGGTTCTAATGTAAAGCTGGTAACAGTGGGAAGACCAACGACCTAGTACTTTAATAAGCCAATCTGGCAAACCAGCAGCCGCCACAGCTGAGGCTGCCCCTATGCGAAAGCTGTGGCCCTTGAGGCTCTCAAAGGGGAGACCCGCAGCCCTGGCACTATCTCGAAGAAGGTGCAAAACGACCACTCAGGTGAGATAGTGACCCGATTGGAAGAACAAGAGAGGACCCGGTGGTGGCCTACCTAAGAGAAAGTATTCCTGCATGGCCGTGACTGCACAAATGGTGGACCCAGTACGAACTACTGTGAGGGAATGACCCTGCCTAACAACGTCGGTTTTGGACGATTTGACCTGAACTGTCATAAACTGTGGGCATGCCAGATTGGGGTGAAAGGTAATGCAATAAGAAGAAAGATCAAAGTTCGGCCTATACTTGCGTGCCCCTGAGTAGGTGAACTCGCTACAACGAAGGAAGCCAAAAAATGCTAAAGTAAACACAGCCCAAATCATAGCAAAATCCTGGGGACTAAGCCAAGACTGTAAAACGGGACGAATGGCTAAAAGCACCTGAGGTGTAACTGGTTGACGGCGAATGTGCCTATTGCCTTGAAAATGAAGTATGCCTCATGAAACTTTATGCAACAGTAGCTTGCCCTTAAGAGGGTCTTTGTACCCTGCAGTAATGTGGAGATGCGAACAGCCACTAAATAAAGTTTTGTAGTGCCATGGCGGACCGTCCTTGCTAAGTAAGATGCAAAATAAACTAGAGTCCCTTCGGAGGCAGGTAGCACATCCCCAGATGGAGTTAGGAGACGATTCATCAGGCAAAAGGTTAGGAAACGCTTTTCCCCACAGCTGTAGGCTCTGTTTGTGTTCTTGGCAAGGCCCCAGTTAGCGTAGGTTAAGACCTCCTCCCTCAAAGGGTCATTAATGAAGGCGGGATGGTACAAGGGTTCTGATCTGCGTTGGGAGTGAGAGCCCGAAAATGCTGCATCTGAAAGCGGGAGAGCGCATCAGCAATATTGTTTGAAACGCCTGAAACATGGCGAGCCCTTACCAAGAAATTATGTTTCATTGAAATAAGAACCAAAAATCTGACCAAATCCATAACACGGGGTGCCTTGGAGTGCCCAGAATTAATAATGGCGACTACATATTCATTGTCGCACCAAAACTGTAGGCGTTTCCCTGTGAAAAATGGGTGCAAAATTGCGCAGACGACAACAATGGGGAACAGTTCCTGCCACTTGATACTGATTCCCCGATCCTTGTTTAGGCGCTTGTGGGGTGGCCAGTGACCCTGAAACCACCTTCCCTGGAGAAAACCGCCAAAGCCTAACGTGCTAGCAGCATCAGTATAGAGCTCTAAGTCAGGGGCTGGGGTGGTGGAAGACTCAAGAAAAAAGGAACGCCCATTCCATTTCGTGAGGAAAACCTTCCACATATCGAGATCTTTGAAGAACTCCCTGTTAAGCCTCACATGGTGAAAACGACTGGGGACTCCCCTAGTTAGATTTATCGCGCGCTGAAGGAAGGTTCTGCCTGGGACTACCACCTTGGAGAGTGCCAATCAGAGATTGAAGCTCTACCAAGCGCACGGAGTGGCGTTGTTTGAAGGGCGTTAGAAGCTCATTTATCCTAGTTAGTTTGTCCTGGGGGAGGCGGGCTTCCATGCGCACACTATCGAGGACAATACCCATAAATTCAACAACCTGGGAGGGGCCAATGGTTTTAGACGCTACCACAGGGGATTTAAGTGACATGAAAACCCTGAGGAGAGTGCTAAAGCTAGAAAGACAAGATAATTTTGTCTGTTCTGCAATAAAGAAGTCGTCTAGAATATGAATAACATACTGGAGGCCGTAGTTATGTTTATAAGTATCCACTCCAGCCCATCCGACAATAGGTTAAATAGGAATGGACCAGACCGGACCCCAAAAGGTAAGTACATATCCACATAGTACTGGGATTGCCAGTTAACGCCCAGCAAGCTCCAGTCATTAGGGTGGATTGGTATCAAGCGAAAGGACGATTTGAGGTCGGTTTTCGCCATGAAGGCTCCCTTTCCCAGGGACTTGAGAATATGAATCAGAATAGCATTGTCCACCCGCACATAACTTAGAGAAAAGGGGTCCTTGGGAATATGGTTGTTTACGCTGTCCCCTGGAGGATAGGAGAGGTGGTATATGGTGCGCCATTCGGTTGAGTGCTTTTTGGGGACTACACCTACAGGATGGCACTGAAAGTTAGGTAGAGGGGGTGACGGGTAGGGCCCTGCTACCCGGCCAAGTGTAACCTCCTTCTGCAAGTTCAAGGTAACTACCTCGGGATGCTGAGTGGCTGAGATAAGGTTAGGGGAAACCTGGGATAAACAAGGACCCGAATAACCAATGCATGCCCCTTCTTTAAGCGTGCTAAGCAAATTAGAAACAAAGTTACGATCTGGGTGATTGACTAATTTTAACTCTAAGTGATAAATGTCAATAGGTGTGGATACTTGTGGCTTCAAACGGTGCCTTAGTTGTCCTACTTTACTTCTTGCCACGCTCGCTGGATGTGGACGACTTGGAGGCACCTGTGTTGCTGGGTGGTTGCTGGGGGCAGGATAGGGCGGAGTGACTGCTGGAATAACAGCGGCGGCACACATGCGGGTAGTTGCAGTTACGGCACTTGCAACCGGAGGACTTGTTGAAGTCGAGGCAGAGTGTCTGGGTACAGCGAGGCTTTCGTGTAGTATCTTCTCCTCCAAATTATGCTTAACTGGCCTTGAAAGACCCAGAGGGGAGGCCATTCGGGGGGTACGTGGATGCTGATTGGCTGGAGGCGAAACAGGACTGCTCTCCGGCGCTCGCAAGGCGACCAAAGCATTGCTGATCGACTCCGCAACTATCTCCTTGATGGCGGCATGCTGTGCTGAACTCAGTGTTGTCTGCGACTGAGAGGCAGGTGGCTCTGGTTCGTCCCTTTCGAACATTTCGTCGATTGAGGACGACGAAGCTTCGTCTGAGAGGGCGTTGTCCTCTGGTTCGTCTTCGTGCAGCTCTGCACGCGATGATGCACGGTTTGCCGTTTGGGCAGATTGCTGGCGGTCTGCGGCCTGATTGGCACGACGGTGGCGAGTTTGTACAGCCTTTGTACCCAGCGATGTCTTCTTCTGGGTGCGCACCAACGTTTTGCTGGTGTTCCCAGGCAAGGCTTTTTTAAGCCTGGCGAGGAGCTGCTCTCGGGAACCGGTGATGGGTAGATTCAGTGCCTGGAGGCAAAGCTTCAAGACCTCACTGGAGAGAGCCGATAGATTTTCGCGTTGAGCGGAGGTGCGGTTGGTGGACAACGTAGAGCGAGGACGGACCATGGTAAAAAATTTGCTAAATTGACAAAACACTGGCTGCACTGCACAAGAGAATTGCAAGTTGAAGCTTGAATAGGTTGCTTGAACTTTTATAGCTAGACAGTGTCTGCTAATGTAGCCAGTAGTTAAGGCTGTACTAAACAACAGCTTGGCCTTACACGTGTACTCTCTTGGTTATGAATAGGTCCTTAATGCTATCGACCAATTCAATAAAACGTACGAAAGTGCTAACTAGAAACAAAGCCATAATGTTGTAGGCCTAGCTACAACGGAGCTATTGATTTTAGTGACCTTGGGATCCCAACTGCATAGTAGTTCTATTGATAGCGAACGCGCCATGAAAGGCTCACTGAGAATGAGCGTCACGTTCCATTAACAATATTTTACCGATCTAACAGTAAAATCTTATTTAAATGCACTGTAATTTAAATAAGTTAACGACTTGGAGCAAGCTAGCTCAGTTCTTGGCGTGGCGCTAGCATTAGCATTTGCGTGGCGTACTGTCTGGTGTGCTAGCAGCTCTTTAGCTTGTGGTGTTTACAGTTTTTGTGTAACTGTCGTCTGGGGCTCGGTCACAGGGTATCCGGCGGGGCTTGTGGCTGGGTTGCAGGTGGGGCTGGCTTATGGGGTGTTCTGACTGGTTTGGGTTAGTGGTACCAGCCCACAGGCCCCTGGGCACCCAACTGCCATTTGCATAGACTGCGAGCAGTCTCTCTTTTGCTCTAAAATCCCTGCCGGAAGAGCGGCGAGAAAGCGAGTGCGATATTCGAGGCGCGAGCCACGAGCCGCGAGCCGCGAGTAGCGTGGGCGGGAGAGTGAGCGAAGAGCGAAAAGAGAGACTGCCCTGCTTTCATACTGCATTTCTGAAGCCCGGCACTCTGGTGACGGAGTATTTTGATTGGTCGGTCTATGACCCGATGGCGCGTATCTGTCATCATCACTTGGAGACATGCAGTGCGCGCCAACAGCTGCCGTCAACAGAATTGCTGACCGCAACAGGAGGAAACATATCAAGCTCCTAGACACCAAACTCGCAGTTTCAAGAGGAGCTATTCACACATTTGACTGAAGCCGAGTTCAGCCATCTATTACACGTTACGTAGCTCTGAAGAAGCTACAACTTCAGTTTCTTGACAAAATGGGTCTATAGATCACACTCCGTGATGCGAAACACAACATCCTACAACAGACTTTTTAAGACAATAAGCCAGGCCCGGCGTTACAAACAAAGAAACTCGTCACGTTGCGGATAATATTTCAGATCCTTTATTGTCAGAAATTTAAACATAAGAGGCTGAAAAACCTATCAAGTCCGTAAACGAGCCAAATTCAACGATCGCGGCATTAAAAAGTCGCTTTACAGATGATCAAAGATCAGATTTTACTACGAATTACAAATGAACAGGCGTAAAGCCACAGGAGTCCATCATACAAATATCAGATATGACCTTTATACAGTAACAGTCTCTAAGCCGTGCCTTGAATTTTAACGGCTCTATTCAGTTAACGAACACTTACACAAACGTGGACAAAATCCGACCCAGACGGCTAATCAGGATTTTTTTCTTCGCCCCGTATACAGGCTTCTTTGGTGTGGAACTGTTCATCACATCTTCCCAGCTTTGAACTTGAACGCTTCGATCGATTTGCTAGACTGCGAGCAGTCTCTCTTTTGCTCTAAAATTCGCGGGAAAAATTTGACACCGGCGTATCATGTCCGAAAATGGGTGTGTTATGTCATTGATGCGAACTGTCAAAGGGCTTTGGAAATGCAGTATGAAAGCAGGGCAGTCTCTCTTTTCGCTCTTCGCTCACTCTCCCGCCCACGCTACTCGCGGCTCGCGGCTTCGCCACTCGCCGCTCACCGCTCGCCGCTCAAAAGTCGCCCTCGTGACTTTGCCGTTCATCCAGCACGGATTTTAGAGCAAAAGAGAGACTGCTCGCAGTCTACCATTTGCAAAACATAGGCGTTAACCATGAATTCAGTTGTGCTATTGAACATGGTGCCTACATACCAGCTGGTCCTGTTTTTGTCCATACTCATTAAGCAGCATTACAGGGTCTTTGTCAGGTGGAGCTGACAGCTCTAGGTTCTTAGTCTTTGGATGCCGACGTCTGACATTCCTCCTGAACATCTGAGGAAGAACTTGTTGTTCAGCTGGCAAGGATTCTTCGCCACCTTGTGCACCATATGGACCTTGCTGAAACCTGCCACATTGCTCTAAATGAAAACAGTTTGTTTGCAAATTAGTGAGCCTTTTCACATAATTATACAGTAAAACCTGTACTAAGCGGACACCCTTGGGACCCTCGCTAGTGTTTGCTTAATACAGAGTCCCCTTTTAACATTAATGCAGGTTCTGATAAATTGCAAAACAATAGTTAATTATTGACCTCTTATATCTCCACCTTTATTTACCTGCACACTTGATGTGCTTCAATTATTGCAATCCTTTTGCAACTGTTTGTTCCGGGTAGAATTACTAAATTACCTCGAAAATATGCTCTTCAAAGCAGATAGCATTGCCATAATGTCATAAAAATACCTTCTGGAAACACTTGAAAATGGCTTGATTTTGGTGTCCATGTCCCCTTAATACAGGTTCATTTTAAAGTAAACATGGGAAGAAAATTTAGGGAATTCAGCTGGTGTCCGCTTAACCCTTTAATCCCTAACAGTGACAAAAGTGAAATTTCTCTTTACATTATCAATACTTGTTCAAACATTCAAGTGATAAGAATAAAGAAAGTGATCACCAAGGATAAGTTAGATGTCTTGATCTTTAGACAAATTCTCCTTGCTAGTTCCATAAGAAATGCATGGAGAACAGTAAGGAGAATATGCATTTTTATATCAGGGCATAAAGGGTTAATACAGGTTTCACTGTACATGGGCTAACCAGGCTGGTCCATGTTAGGCTACAGAAGTACAACCACAAAATTTGCAATAACAAAATGTGCCCCCCTCCTCAGCAAAAAAGTACAGATGTCTTATTAAAGTGCTACTATGATCAAAAAATAACTTTTATTTTTTCTTCGGATTTCGAAACTATGTTTATTAAACACTCCCCAAGCGAAATTATAAGCCTTAATTTTGAAAAGAAGACCGTTAATTTAAACTGCAATTTTCCGTTTTAATGGTCCGCCATTATTACACCAGAAAGGATACAATGATGTCATACACTCAAGAGATGTAGAATGCAGTGTGTGTGAAAGTGCCTTATTTAGTGAGCAGCACGGGAGTTTTGAGCTTTCACACTCTCAAACTCGTGTTTTGCATAATTTGTAAGCCGCGTTCACACACTACATTTTACAGCTCTTGAGTGTATGAGGTCATTGTATCCTTTCTGGTGTAATAATGGCGGACCATTAAACCGGAAAATTGCAGTTTAAATTAACGGTCTTCTTCTCAAAATTAACGCTTATAATTTCGCTTGGGGAGTGTTTAACAAACATAGTTTCGAAATCCGAAGAAAAAATAAAAGTGATTTTTTGATCATAGTAGCACTTTAACTCCTGATTACTCAAACCTTCAAGGGAAATAAAAAAGGTTCGAGTTATTGAGGGTAAAGTTATAAAGCAAATGATCTGAAGGGAGAAAAACCCTCTCTTTGAGTTAGCGAGAGTTTCAAGTTGCCGAGGGTTCAAGTTACTGGGAGTCACCCCTATGGCATACTTTGAAAGGAGGCTAGTGATAATGAACAGATCATTTGGAATATGCTGTGCATTATTATACAATCAGAAATAGTGCAGCTCTGACAGTTTCAGCTACTCTGGAGCATTTCTTTGGAATAGCCTTCCTGTTGAGCTGCGGCAGGCGAACTCTCTTGGGATATTCAGGGCTGGCTGCAAGCAATTCTTCTGAAGAGCTATCTACACAGCACTTATGTAAAGCAGGCTCGTAGTTTAATTAGGTTTTATCAAATTGTTATGTATTTTAGTGGTTTTTAAGTCCTGATAAGTCGATCAACCATGTTAAAATAAAGTTATTCATTCATTCATTCATTCTGATGAGTTTCTCACTTCACTGGCTCCCCATCCCGGGGGGGAGGGGGTACTCCTGTCAATTTAGGGTAGGTGTGTGCCACAAAGGTTCTTAAAGGGGCTACTTCACGAGGATTTTGCTATTTTAGGTCAATTCTTTGCTAAAATCATTACTAAGTGTCTTCACTCATACACAAAATGCTCCTGTAAAGCTATGAGGAAGATATCAAATGAATTTTATCAGAGAGAGCTAACCATAATAATTTTTTGGTGTTTTTTGAAGACATAGCATCAAAACTTGAAAAAATTGGCCCAATTTTTTCAAGTTTCAATCCATTTCCATCCTTGCCATCAGTAGCAACAGACGACAGGAAACAGTTTCAGTGCCGTAAGATAGTCTTAAATAACAAAGCTAGAGCATTATTTTTGGAATTCAATTGATGCAAAGATACTTTTTAGCTTTTTAAAAAGATACTAAAATAGCGTGACATAGCCCCTTTAAACCCTGACCCTATTTAAGGATAGAAAATCCAAAATTGATACCCTTTTTAAGGCCCACGGGCCTGTATCCCGAAAGTCCCGATAACTTTTCGAGCCTGCAGCTATATTTTAAGATCAAAATCTATAGAATGTTGGCATAGTTTTTAGCCCTCATATTAGCCCCATTTGTTTAATCAACTTAGAACCAACAAAATTTAAGTCTTAAATGTGCGTGCACAAAATAGCTTTCCGGGCCCGAAAAGTTACCGGGATTTTCGAAAAACGGGCCCCAAACCCAATAAAATGATCACTGATATTTCTGTGAACAGGACGTTTTTATTTCTTTTCTGTAACATGAGAAGTTTAGCATCAAGAATACTAGACTAAGCCTAGTTTAATAATATGCCATTAAAGCCATGGCTTATAAACTCCAATTTTACTTAATACAAAAAATGGACTCTATCTAAGGATCACACCAGGATCACAATTCCAAAAAGGGCAAATGGATACCCTATTTAAGGACTAAGAACCTCAAACACCATACCCTATTTTGTGGCACATACCTAATGTATATAACTTATATATGGGAGTACCTCGCCATATTATACAGCTACCTTACCTTTAGCCCTAGGGTTACAGTTTACTTTTCAGTTGCTGTTGTTGTTTGAGCAGTCATTATTTCTTTCTCAAACACCGCTACAAAACTGAGTTTTTATTAACGTTACCCAATACCCTACCCAGATCTTGGAAAACACATTAGACAACATGAATCGTTTGTCCTGCCTACTGGGATGAATAAAACAACCAGGCATTCATTATGTTTCATTGGTAAGCAGCTATTGGCAGTGTAAGGGCATCCGTTTGACATCAGGTAACCCTTTGTTGTCTTGATTTTTACTTGATACTCAGGAGAACATTATCACTGCGCCACCTACTTGGCAGCTACAGTGTGAGCTCACTTACTTCAAGAGCAATCAAATCTCCTGTACATTGCTTTCAAAATATTAATGTCTGCAATTGAATGTTTGTGGCCACTTTACCCGGGATGACACATTTTCACACAATTACAAGACAGAATTCAGAGTTTTTCTGCAGCATAAAGCATTGCACTGCTAGTCTATTTCACTTACACCTCCTGGTGACAACCTGTCGATAAAATGTGGGAATTACTTACATAACATAGGCGTCTAACACCTTATTTAAACACGGGGGCACTGAACATTGGGATCGGCGCAAAAACCTTTTGTATCGCATGCGAGCAGTGGATGGATAATATTGATAACTTGGGTAACAGGTTTCAGTTATACAAAGGCAGCCATTATATATGAGAAATTTTATTAACAACACATAACACATACTAGACTTTTCGTGCACGCCAAATCAAAACACGGGCTTGAATTGAAATTTACAACTTAGCAAATTAGCCTCGGTTTTCACATGTTAGTTTCGCTGACAACCTCGGATTGTTTTTTTTGAAATCTCAGCCTCAAAAGGAAGCATGTTTAGGAAATGCGAACTTCTTGTCGCTCACCACGAAGGTATGATTCCGGAGCATCCACTTGAGGAAAGTGGAATTTACCATGTAACAAAACATGGCACTGGATAAACAAAACATCGCTCGGCTGAAACATAATTATTAACGATACAAACAGCTGGTATACAATAAAGAGTAACAGATTATTAAGTTACACTACCTTGGGCGATAGCTTGCAAAGCAAGATCTGCAGCGAATTCTTTAGCGTCCTTCTTACTCGAAGCTGTAGCAGGCGGAAAACTTCGATCCCCGACTCTTGCCATTGCTGTGAACTGTGGATTATGCGGGTTTTCTACCGAGCTGATGTCGAAGTCCACCAGAACACCATTGAGATCGCCATACTCTTTGAGGGCTGTGCGGGCGTTCTTGTTCACGAGATTACCAAACATTCCTCCTCTATCCAGCACGGAGAATTGAATGTGCAATTTCGTGACAAAAGCAGTCCTTGAAGCACCAAAAAAGCGAACGAAAGAAAGCGAACACCTCTCTCACAGCGAAGGTTCTGAAAACATGTGGTGTTTTGGACCAGTCCTCTCTCGGCCATCAAATCAGGTGTTTTACACAGGCACACCAAGCGTCTACAACAGGGGCCCGCGGTAATGATGGGGTCCATGCGGGGTTCCAGTCACGATGAAAGATTAATTTTCCATGGCAGATGATTGTTTTAACTGAAAACTTACTTGAATGTTATTACCAAGGGTGGGTCCGGTGGCTGCAGAAGTTGGAGGGATGGGCATCACAAAGGGTAATCATTCCTCCTGGAAACGGATACCACGCAGCTCTTTATAACAACCTCTAATTTCATTGGACCTTGGTATCACGTAGCTCCATTGTTTTCAGGGCTAGGGTCCATTGTTTTGTTGTTTGTCCTATTGTCTTCTCAGCAAATCAGAGAAGACCTTGTAAGAGCTGCAAAATCCGCAATGGTCCGTGACGGAGATAATTTCGTGACTTGATAAGAACTGTGACAAGCAATCAAGGGATAACTCTAATAGTAGTTAGGGTCAGTCCTGAATCTCCCACCCTCACTTTTACATATATTCTTCTTGACTTCATTGTAACAACAGGTGAGGTATACAGCCTCCAACGCAGACATCCCTTGGGCTCGTCACGCAATATACAGTAACGGATATACCAGAATGGAGTAAAGAAATCAAGAAAGTTTGGGGAAAACAAAACAAAAGTATCAAAGATCAAAGAACAGAACAACGATAACGGACGAAAAAAGCTCAATTTAACGCGTCTCTAATTTATCAAATGTTGTTTATTGTGCCATACGGCCAACCCAAAATCTCTATAAATACATTTATAAAAATACCAACCACAGTATACTTGACTTCTTTGCTATAATTTGAAATTCCCTTCTGTATTATGCAAATCCTGCTGACCTTAAATAAAATCTGATGACACAAAAGTGCAAATTTTACTAAATGTCACGTTTTCAGAGCGAGTCATACACTTGAATTTTCAATACCCACTTCTAGAAAAACACTTGGCACTCGCGATGGAAGACTTATGAATTCTCACTGTTCCATAAACCTCAAAAGATGTTAAATCGTAATAAATTATTTAGCTCTGCCAAAATTGAGCTATTTTATCCGCACAAAGACAAGGCCAACTCAGGTGTCACTCTTCTTTTACATAAAGGTTTAAACTTGTTCTAATTTGTTTTAATATATAATTTACACAGGACTTCATTAATTTAGCACAATTTTCACTATCTGTAAGAGAAAGTGCTCCGTCTTGGTCTCGGTAGTTCACCAAACATTTTCTCACTGCCTTCGTGGAGACTGCGAGCTATTGCTCTCATACATTCTCCGATCTTGCTGGGCTCTGGTATTGCAAACTATGGAGAAAAGAAACAAATAACAGTTGGTACTAACAAAAGTGCCACCCAAAAAGTTAAATCACATTTTTCACCTAATCTAGGATTACCCTAAATCGTTCGATTATATAATGTGAACAAACTAGCCAGCATACAATTAACTACAAAGGGATGGGTTTTAGTTCCCATCCACATGGGAAAAAACCTCCAGTACACAGGGTACAAACTAGCCAGCATACAATTAACTACCTAGGGATGGGTTTTAGTTCCCATCCACGTGGGAAAAAACCTCCAGTACACAGGGTACAAACTAGCCAGCATACAATTAACTACATAGGGATGGGTTTTAGTTCCTATCCACATGAGAAAAAACCTCCAGTACACAGGGTACAAACTAGCCAGCATACAATTAACTACATAGGGATGGGTTTTAGTTCCCATCCACATGGGAAAAAACCTCCAGTACACAGGTTACAAACTAGCCAGCATACAATTAACTACATAGGGATGGGTTTTAGTTCCCATCCACATGGGAAAAAACCTCCAGTACACAGGTCACAAACTAGCCAGCATACAATTAACTACATAGGGATGGGTTTTAGTTCCCATCCACATGGGAAAAAACCTCCAGTACACAGGGTACAAACTAGCCAGCATACAATTAACTACATAGGGATGGGTTTTAGTTCCCATCCACATGGGAAAAAACCTCCAGTACATAGGGTAGATAACACTTGGTTTTCATGTGTCTGGAAAACACACCTAGTCTCCTACACAGCCGTTTTAGTAGCGTCATGCCACTAGAAATGCCTGCATAGGAGACTAAAACACACCACGATGCTATCAATGATATCATGAAAACATAAAGCACTTCTAACTTATAACAAATGCACCCAAGTTTTTTTCTGAAGACTGCGAGCAACTTGGAAAATCCAGGACAGAAATCCCCAATTGTCTTGGGTTTTACTGACATATGAAAACCAGGCTCAAGTTTGGCCACCCAAATGAAAACTATTGTGCAGTACTTTCCTGTTTGTTTTCCAGTGCTTTACAAAACAAGCTTTTGAGAATTCAAGCAATTTGAGCAATCCCCACAGAAACGTAGCAGCCTTTTTTTGTTCCTTCAACCATTCCTCAACAAATCATGTTCAATTCCACTAATGCCAGTTTACCGTGACATTTCTACAGGCAATAACTTTTCTTTGAAATGTGAGTCAGAGATGACCAAAGTGCATTAAAATGTGGGAAGCAGTACATCACTTATTTTTACAAGATTCTGGGTCCTTTGAACCAAGAATTAAAACTGAGAACTGTTATAAAATAATGTTACAAATTAAATCACCTCGTCATCCTCTGAAGGTGAGTTTTTCCCTGTTGGCATGGTTATGGGAACTGACGTTGAGTATTGATTTGATTTCTGGATGTTTTTTAACCTTGGATTGTAGATGGGTTCCTCAGCCTGGAAACTGTTATCTGCATGAGACAAGCAAATTTATGTGTAACTGACTTGTTGATCATTTAAAGCTGTCCTTTTATCAAGTATATTAAATTCTAAACATGGGTGACACACTCCAGAATGTTTCTCAGTTGCTACAACACCTTCCATTTAGACAGCACCTGAAAATATGAAAGGTGGTTGCTCATGTAGACTGATGCCTCCAAGATTTACAAGAAAATACACATATATTTTATTAAATGGGATTTTAATAACGCTCGTTAATTACTGAGATAACAATTATTGCTTACCATTGATTCACAGAAGTCTTTGACAAAGAATAATTATTACTGGTTTTCTTTTAAGCTTAATTGTTTCACCCCTGGGTAGCGGGAAACTATCAGCTTCCTTGGGTACCCCAAACAATGTTTGACTGAGAATTGAGTCCTCCAAAATTTTTTGAGGGTTGGTTATTTAAGAGAGATTGTGGATTTAGAGACTGTCTCTTTAACTAAAAGTGAAAATAATAATATTAATAATGACAACTCAGATATTAGTGATGTTTATTTAAAAAAGTATGCTAAATGTATTCTCTGGTCACGTTGAAGAGGGTTCAGGAGTTCCAAAAATTACTTGCATAGAAAGAAGCAATATGAGTTGCCATTATGTCATAACAAATGGATTTACTTATCTCACCACTGCTAAGGTCATCCTCTTCTGACTCAAAGAAAGGTTCACAGTCGTCGGTGAAATCATCCAGTGAAAACACAGGATCGACATCAGATTCTGAGGTGAAGTTCTTGTGATGATGATGATGCTGCTGCCGTTTCCGAGGTGTCTTTCTTGTGTTACGAGATGGATGAGCCGGGGGATGTGAAGGAAATTTTGGCGAAGCTACCTGAGTGATGTGAACTTGGTTTACAGGGTGGAAATCTTCAAGTTTTGGGGTTGCAGGATAAGCTGAAAAAGGTCAAAATAGCACTCTTGTAAAATGTTGCCACACTTTACTGTAGGACTCACTAAGGGGAAATAGGTGGTGGATGCCAACAAATTTCTTGTTGCCCCACCCATTACAGTTGTTAAGGTGGCTCATCTGGATTTTTTCGAGGCACACCATCCCAACTTTGAACGGCTAATACTTTACTGTCTGAGCTCGGTGGGGCAAGCTGCTTCACACATTTAGTAGAGACTGAATGAACTTGTCAAAAAAGTAGGTTTGATTGACATCGGTGTTACTATAGCAATGAAACGATGACATCATGATTTTTGTATATCAGCAATTTTCTTGATATCTATACCTAAACTTTTGAAATGACTTATTGTCTCTTATAGTCTAGGTGTAGATCTTCAAGACCGCAAAGTTTGAAAAAATTCTATGGGAGCGTTTTCGAAAAAAAATCGGGTTGAATATTTTCCAGTAAAAAATTACAGATTTACGTTATTTCTATTGTTTCATCGGTACCAGTGTTATCCTGACAGACTGAAACAAAGTTTTCACCATATGCCATAGCTGTAGCATACAGCTACTTTCCTGAAGGTTTTATCTGGTTTGCTTCACTAGATTTCAAATGATGTACCGTAAACACCGGCGTATAAGCCGCACCTTTTTACCCTAAAACTTCGCTCAAAATCGGGGGTGCGGCTTATCTGCGAGAACATCTGGAAAAAAATCTGTAATTTTCCATGAATCATCCCCAAAACACCAAAATAAAGTCAAAAACGGTACCCACTATCTTCGAGAACTCGCGCGATAAATGGCCCACTGTTTCTCCGTTGTTGACAACTTTGATGGCAAATTTGTCAAAGCAATTATCGAACTCCCTTTCACAGGCGAGTTTGTCACCGATGGATGGCTTCCAAATATCCTTGTAAACCTGCATGGAAGCCACGAACAGCTAAAGAAATCGCTAAAATTTGCTTTGCGAATTGAACGAAGCGACAACACTTGTCACCAGTTTTCTCTCTTCTCATCGAATGCCTGGCTACTAAGCCTCGATACGCAACCGAACGGCGAACGAACCACAGGTAACCAAAGCGTAATATGAGAGTTTGTATGGAGCTGAAATTCGATCGAAAATAATCGGCGGTTTTCCGCCGAAAATATATTAAAATCGAAATAAAGTTTAAAAAACCTTACCTGTTGTGTGCTTGCTGTGTTTTTATCGCTTTTCCGAGCTTCCGGAGGCCGTCTTGGGCGATTTTCTGCTTAACGGTCGACACGACGGCATGTCACGTACTATAGTACGTACTATAGTACGTGACATGCCGTCGCATTGACCGTTAAGCAGAAAATCGCCCAAAATGGCCTCCAGAAGCTCGGAAAAGCGATAAAAACACAGCAAACACACAACAGGTAAGGTTTTTTAAACTTTATTTCGATTTTAATGTATTTTCGGCGGAAAACCGCCGATTAGTTTCGATCGAATTTCACCTCCATACAAACTCTCATATTATGCTTTGGTTACCTGTGAACGAACTTACTCATAACTTTTCGGACTTGAATAGCTTTAACTGGAAAAATGCTGGGGAAAAGTTCATCGGGGAAAGCGGTCCTGTGTTCAAGTACGTTTTCGTACCTTTTTTGTACTTGTTATAAGGATTAAAATGTGTGTTTGAGTCTTATTCAGACTACAAATTGAATCACCGATCCGTAGTGAAAAGGACTTCACTTTAGCCAATATGTTCATTTAAGCTTATAAATGAAATGACTCTGCTATGAATTTTTGACAAAAAAATTTTTTTCCAAATCTTGAGCTTCTAAACTCGGGGTGCGGCTTATCTGCGAGTGCGGCTTATACGCCGGTGTTTACGGTAATCAGAAGTAATGTCTTAAGGTGGCTCGATCGGGTTTTTGAGCAACGATACCTCTCAACTTTGAGCAACTAGCGTACCACAGTGAACAACCCAATAGAAAATCGATCGTTACTGCTGACCTAGAGAAAGATGAAAGTTTTAAATGAGGTAAGTTTCGTCGAGATCGGAGTTACCATAGCAACGTAATGACGTCATCCCCCATTTTACATGAGAGCCGATTACTTGTCACCAAGAGATAATTCTGGAAAGCACTCGACTGGATCTTCGACCTGACATATTTGTATTCACGTCTGCAAAATTTGAAGAATTTCTATGAGAGCGTTTTCGAGAAATTTTCGGGTGAAGTTTTAGGGTGTTAAAAAAAAACAAAAACAAAATAATTTTGATCTGTTATTGAAAAGTATGCCCACAAAGGCTTGATGAAATAACATTTTGGTTTTAAATGAATGTTATATCATCTAATTTACTTTGTGTGAAAATTTCGGGGAAATCGTCCCGTTTGATTTTTAGAAACGTTGGCTTGAATATGAACTTGTTTAGTGTGTTACTGGGCTTTTTTTATCACAAATTGACACTACACTTATTAAAATGGTTATGAATTAAAAAGCGGTAGATGAATTTTTTTATATCTTTGTCCTCAAGGAGAATAATCAATATTCAATACAATCCCAGCATTTTAAATTCATTGAAACGTTATAAAGCTGTCAATTTAAAGCCAAAACTCAGGAAAATATTGGACTGATTTTCACGCCAGTGGCTTGTTGCTCTCATTATGCATCTCCATTGTTTTAAATCGGCGTGCAATTGTAAATTTCACTACATCATGAATTCATATAATGCTTGATTGCTTTCCAAAGATGTTCCGAAAACATGCTGAGACTGGGATAAGATTGAGGGAGACCCACGTCTACTGACCTGTTTAAATCTTTCGTTGACTCCTTGCCAAATCTGGAACACTGACTGAGCACAGCAGCTTTCCGTTTGCGCTCTCTGCTAACCGAAGTTTGCGCTTACTGCTAACCTTGAGGTTTGCACTCACTGCTGTCAGCCTGTCCATTGTTATTGTAATGCTGACCTGGTACATTAGCACGTTTTTCGGAACATCTTCGGAAAGCAATCAAGCGTTATATGAATTCATGATGTACTGAAGCTTACAATTGCACGCCTATTCGAAACAATGGAGATGCATAATAAGAGCAACAAGCCACTGGCGTAAAATTCAGTCCAATAATTACCTGAGTTTAGGCTTTAAATTGATAGCCTTACAACGTTTCAATGAGTTTGAGACTCGGGGATTGTACTGATTATTGATTATTCTCCTTGAAAGCAAAGTTTTAAAAAAATTAATCTACCGCTTTTTAATTCATAATCATTTTAATAAGTGTAGGGTCGATTTTTGATAAAAAAGCCGCGTAACACACTTAACCAGTTCATATTCAAGCCAACGTTTCTAAAAATCAAATGGAACGATTTCCCTGAAATTTTCACACAAAGTAATTAGATGACATAACATTCATTTAGAACCAAAATGTTGTTTCATCAAGTCGCTGTGGACATACTTTTCAATAACAGTTCAAAATTATTTTGTTTTTGTTGTTTTTTAACACCTTAAAACTTCACCCGAACATTTCTCGAAAACTCTCTCATAGAAATTCTTCAAATTTTGTAGACGTGAAGACAAATATGTCAGGTCGAAGATCCAGTCGAGCGCTTCCCAGAATTATCTCTTGGTGACAAGTAATTAGCTCTCATGTAAAATGGGGGGTGACGTCATTACGTTGCTATGGTAACTCCGATTTCGATGAAACGTACCTCATGTAAAACTTTCATCTTTTTCTAGGTCAGCAGTAGTGATCGATCTTCTATTGGGTTGTTTACTGTAGTACACTAGTTGCTTAAAGTTGAGAGGTATCGTCACTCAAAAACTCGATCGAGCCACCTTAAATATGCTCATTTTACACAGAGAAGCAACGTCTTTGTTATGGAAGCTTTTATTCAAAAACTAGTCGATGAATTTTCTTTTAAAACTTGTGATCTCAAGTCTAAGAGTCAAGAGGCTGGACAAATGTGTTCATTTTACAGTCAACGCGCTTCACACATGAACGCTGAACTTCAAATATTCATCGATTAGTTCATTCTTCGATTTCATTTTTCGAAAAATTTAGCAATTCTTTGAAGCTTGGATTCCATATTCGAAACACTAACTTAGTTATTTGAATTTTTTTTGTAACATCGTAATAATAATTCAAACTTTCCAAACAGGAACTGGAGAGTTAGTTTTTTTAGATAAATTTTCCGAGATGTCAGGTGTGATATTTTTATTGTTTTCAAGCCTGGCGCAAAAAATGGCGAGAACATAAAGCTGACAAAAATAACCCGTAAAGAGAAAATCGACAGCAGTAATCCTTAGAAAGAAAATCCAAAGGAGTCTCTAATTTTAACAAGGCAACTCATTCTTTGGCTGGAGGTTTCGTGGCTTAATCGGAAACCCACAGAAAATATAAACAACAACCGCCACAATTTTATACCTGGAATGGTTTTCGCCGAGGCATGTTGCGGTGTACATAGGTTTGCACATGATCGGAACATGAATGTTTAGGTTTCCTAACTCCAAATGGCAAGAAATTCGCTTGGGGGCTTTTACGATCCTGGTAAACCTTTGCCTTCTAATGCAAGGAACGAAATCATTAACCTTTTCAGTGCTGGATTGGGGTTGTCAGATGTTCCACGGAACACGAGAGTGCCAAAAGGAGCTGTTCACAAAATCGTTCAACACTATTCAGTCCACGCGATGACTCAACCATTTTCTTGTGGAGGTAAAGACCCTTGATAACGGATGACATCCCCGAAGTAATTGATTAGCACTTCTTCCGAGTGCGCCATGTAGACGATTTCTGATGTTACGTGTGAACTTTCGAAGAATGGATTTCGTTCATCGGAAAAATATCGTTATCTTTCAATCTCTCTACAAGAATACGTTTATCCAATTAAAGAAAGGAATGTGCACCTGAAGAATGCAATCTTCAGTCCATGATCGTTCATGCGTGAAGCGCGTTGACTGTAATGGGAGTTTGTTATAAGCAAAGCTTCACTAATCCATCATTATAACAAATTTGTGGGAAAATGGGCCAAAATCTTCATCATATCAGGGTTTCACAAATAATTATTTTGCTGTAAACATTTAACAGTGTTAGTTGCACCACTCAGCATTTGGTTAACCCTTTAAGCCCCAATATTAACATCCATTTTCTCCTCACTACTCTCCTTATATTTCTTATGTTACTAGTTGGGAGAATTTGATTGAAAATCAAGACATTTGATAATTGGTGATTATTTCCTTTATTCTCATGACCTGTATGTTTGATCAAGTAGTAATACTATAAGAAGAAATTAGAAGCTTGTCACTACGGGGGCTTAAAGGGTTAATTGTGTGAGGACCCTTATTCCTTACAACAGGGTAAGTTTTAAGTTTCAATTTGGGCTTCTGGATTGTTTATAATATTGGGGATTTCCTTACACCAGGGTTCGTTATACTGGGGATTCTGTTCCATGTATTTTACTGTAACTTTGGCTGGGCTGAAGAATATAGTTCATTATGGCAGGGACTACCTAAGTGAATATTAAACTCAGGAGGGGAAAAAAACCTCAAAGTTTATGACATATACACACAGTGTCAAGCATCATCGAGAAAACATCAAAATACTGTAATTTAACTTTCTGAACAAAGAGGATTCATACCAGGTTTTGATATCACAGGAGTGTCTAAGGAACTGTCTCCTATTGCTTCACAAAGGGAACTCTCCAGTGATCTTTCATCTTCTTGTTTGATAGCCCTGTTTAAAATTAAAAAATGAGTTTATTCTTCGTTTTCACTGACATACACACAACACACCTTGAGAACAGTTCTTGACATTCTAAAATTCTGAATTCCATGCTTTCACAATGTTCACTTAATTTAAAATGTACCAGGCCTCGAAATTAAATTATTTTTCCCGGAACACAATTGCACCTAGGTCCAAAATTTTACAAGTAAATTTGGTCTAACAAGGAGCAAAAAAAAGGAGATTATTATGAAAATGGGCCAAAAGTTGATGGAGCAATTTTGCTCCTAAGTTATTTTGTTTAGGAGCAAATGTCCTCAAACCAGTCACAAATTGCACATTTGCGACCGTACATTTCGAGCCCTGAAATGTACGCTGATTGGATGTCCAGTATGGCTTTCTTAATCTACTACATTTTCACCTGGCCAGTGTTTCGACACTAACTTTCCTGCTAATTTGCCCTTTGGGCAACCAGGTCTCCAATTTTAGTTGCCCATGTGTTTGTTTTGATTGCCCACCACCTAGTAAGCATCCCAGTTGAATCCATTGCCCAATGTCTATTTCGTTAACTCAGTCAGGTTTTAACATACATTTTATTGAGAAGATTTTACATCGCATTTTGTTTTCCTCCTTCTCAAATTCGAGCCATGGGAAATCTTTCTCCCACGAGGTTTGGTATCTTCGTCGCTTGCTTTCGCTTTTTCCAGTCTTTTCTGTTGACACTTCCTTCAACCTTTTCTCTTTAGCTAGTGGGGATGCTTCGGCATCTTCCTTATCATTTTCCTTTCGTGTTTTCCTTGAAAACCCGAATTGAAGCAGACTCATTTTCAGAACGAACGCCAAATTTGTTTGGAATGCAAAGACAAAGCACATTTGGCCGCGCGTGGAAACTGGGCTTAGAAGTTTACCGATCATACCTTGCGCGCGCTAAAACATGGAGGCAACGAAGACGATCGAAGGTTTCATTTTATCTTGTTCGGAATGACCCCTTTTCAACCTTTTGCTGTGAAAATGCTCCAAAAGATTGCATCCTTAATAAGTAAATACTATTCACAACAAAGGCTTCTCAATAAACTTTTCTTGAGTTTAATTCTTGCCAGACAAGAACAAAAACTACTTGCCCAATCGGGCAAGTTGTGCTGGAATTTTACTTGCCCAGCGCGTTATTTTTGTTGCCCTTGGCAAGTGGGCAAGCGTTAGTGTTGAACACTGCTGGCTTGGACAACGATATGAAAACATAAAAGGTTATTTTTGTTGTCATGAAATGGACACAATTTCACTTTATAAAACCAAAATTATTTTTCATACCAATAAACAGCCTGCTTATCCTTGGATGCTTCTGACTGGAGGGAAGCAAATTGTGCCTTTTGTTCTTCTGCAAATTTCCTGTTAAAAGCAAAAGACAGCACATTACTAGTATTATACCCAAACTGTTCCATGCCAGTTAAATGCAAAGTTTCTTGCTTTTTTGGCCATCTCAAGGAATTTAACCACTACTGTAGATGTAACAATGCAAAAGAAAACATCTTGAATTTCCTTGTTGAAAACACATTGTAATTCGTGTAAATGCAATAATAATTATGTCACTAACCTTTACTTATTCATTCATTCATTCATTTATTGGAATACTGTCTTACAACGACCTGGGTGAATCACCAAACTTAACTTAACCTATGTATCATAAAATGTGCTTAAAAGAGTCCAACAACATTAGAATACTTTTTAAAACATCCACCTTTACATTAATCACTACAGTGTGAAAAAACAAGAAGCTGATTCAAGCTAAAGTTACCTTATTCTTTCATTCATTGCATTTTCTTCTGCCTCAAGGTATTTTTTCACCTGCTCTTCAACACTGACCATGGCAAGAGAAATTGTTTCCTGACCAAGTAATATGGCGTGTCCCCCTGAATCTGAACACAAACATCTAACATTAAACGACGGCAATCATAGTCGGGACACAAGAATGAATTTGCATTTGAGATGAGCTGTTTGAGTTCACATCAAGTCAAAAGTTTGGATAAGAAACAGATTTCAGCAAATTGAAAATCATCATGTTGCATGTAACTTGATTATTTTCAAATCAACTCAAACCAAAGGATTCTTTGTTCTTAAAACAACCAAGTTCTAAAATAGGGGAACAGCAGAAACCTTTGTCCTTCAATCAACATGTAATTTCTCTAAAAACCATACAAGGTGAACCAACAAATAAAGGTGTAAAGTGTGCATATCACATGTTTCACAATATCCTATCATCAGTTCCGAGAAGAATCTCAGAGATCAGAAGTTAGGGTCAGAAGACTATCATAGGAAATGTTCACCAAAAGGGAAGTTTCCTGACAAAAGGAATTGAGATCAATGATGAGAATTTGTGCATTAAACATGGCTTATAGGGTTAACCATTTACCTCCAGAGGGCATACTACAAATGAAGGGCTGAGAGCATAACCGTCTTATGTCGAATGTTAGGCCGTTTTTCCATTTTGCTCAAAACTGCCTGAATGTTAGCATGTGACCTTCTCTTCATTCATAGAACATTGCCCAGATAATTTTTTACCGATTTTCGCTTCGTTTTTGAGAAAAACGAGGCCAAAAAGTCAAGTCGGCGTCGTTTGTAAAACAACAGAAACAAAAGAAACCAGAGCTCTGTGTTTCTGTAGACAATGAAATGAACGCAATGATGGGGCAAGAAAGCTGCTTTTCGAGTTATTATCTAATTCAATCACTGATCTTTGCGTATAAACGTTTGTTGAGCAGCGCAGTTTCCTCGCAAATAAGCCCTTTCCTGTCCTATATGACAGGAAATAAAGCGGTGTCACATGCATGTGCCGGGCGATACAAACTTCATATCGCGGCGGAGCGGCGAACAAAAAAACCAAGACAATACCGAGAATCAACCATGATTTAAACATACGTTTCAATCGCCATTGCAACTAAGTTGATTCCTACCATATCTGCCGCTCTCGATCTTGTTTTAAAAAAAACCACTGTTCCAAATCCACTGAAAATGTTTAGTAGGTGGACGACTTCCCCAACAGGAAGTGGCGTATGCAGTGTATTTTAACTATATAAACTAAAAATCTTCTTGAGTTCCGAAAAATGTCGAGCTAGCTCAGTCAGTTAATGCGGCGGCTACACACTCCTGATAGTCGCTGGTTCGAATCTGTCTTGACCCACTTTTTATTTTCTCTTTTTAATAAATTCTCTTCTTTTGTTCATTTATTATAGTTTTTACACTTGTTTGAAGAACAAACTGCTGTTCAGAATCCACCGAAAAACTTTAGAAGTTTCGCGAATTCTGCAACACGAAGCGTAGCATGCAGTGCGTCTTACAAAATTACCACATTCGCGCGTAAGCTCAGTCGGTGGATGACACAAATACACGAGAAGGTGACGTGAATATTGAAATACAACACCGCTAAAATTAACCGGTAATTTGCGACCAGATTGTTGTCCCTTCGTTCTTTTTATCGTTCGCCCCTTAAAATACCCAATGTTTCGACATCCAGATCTGAGAGCGGGCGGCTGTACACTGACTTGACTATTTGGCCTCGTTTTTCTAGAAAACGAAGCGAAAATCAGTGGAAAAATTATCTGGGCAATGTTCTGTGAATGAAGGGAAGGTCACATGCAAAAATTCAGGCAGTTTTGAGCAACATGAAAAAACGCCCTAAAATTCGACATAAGACGGTTATGCTCTCAGCCCTTCAAATGTCATACACGTACGATTATTTTCTAAAAGTCTAATTAATAAATAAATGACAAATTATAAGTAAAAGTTCACGTTTAAGACCTGTCCAGCAGTGTTGCAGTACATGTGATGACTCAAGATTTGACCTTTTTGTACTAGGAAAACCATGAAATGCTTTTTGACAGCTCTCACTTCATTACACATAAATAGCACTCATATTATTTTTAATCCCATGACTAAAACAGCAAAATATTCACATGTATTTGTCACATACATTATTGGACCATGCTGTAATATTTCTCAGTACAGATTATAGTTCTAATGTTAACCCTTTCCATTCCGTGGGAAATACCATACTTCTGTAAAATGCCAACTATGAAACAAGGAACTAAATAAACGAGATAAAAATTATATCAACTGAAAGGTCTTGTCTTGGCAAGTTCACAAATCACCAAACAGAAACAGAGGAAGTCACAGACTGGGCTAAAAATTGCCCAAAATGAAAACAATGAAACCCCTCCAGAAACATCTTGTTAATTCCTCATACAAAATTATACCTTTTGAGAGATACCCTGAAACTAGATTAATTTCCAGTACTAAGTGTATAGTTTGAGTCAAACGTTGCCTTGATCTTAAAGTGAAAGAGGAAAAAGTTGCATAAAATTGTAGGGTGGTTTATTTTGTCTCAGGATCCATGATCTTTTGGTGTCCAATTTTCAAATTAACCAAATATTGGGAGATTTTTTCATTACGGCACCATTCAGAATGATATCAAAAGGTGGCTTGAGCTGGTGGTGTAAAAGATACCACCAAAATTCAGTTCTTGTGATGAATTTAAAACTAGATGATATTCTGATAACAGCTTTTCAAAAGTTCAGTAATCAGCATAATGCCCACTGTTTGTCCCTCACATGTCATTTCTGCTTTTTTCCATTTCAGCACATTTGTGCTGTTTACAAAAAATTGACTTATAACACTTCATGTTCTAAAATGGACATTTTTATCAGAAAGGGACATGTGAGGATTTAAAAATGAAACCCTCGTGTCACCCTTAAAGAGCCAGTGTCACCCAAAGTGCTTTGCGCGCTTGTGTTTTTGTTTTGAAACAGCTTTTTGCCTTTCGCTGGTGCGTTTGCCGCATTTTTCGCAAATTATACCGTGCAAACTGGCCTTTCAGCGAGCTGATATGTACAATAGTAACCTCTGAAAATAGAAATATCTTCATCGCTAGATGTCACTGGAGAAAACTACTCAAGATCTGACTTCGCAGTCAATGCGTGTACATGAATATCTTTCAGTCTGATTGATTGATCGCGCAATCGATCGCATCGATCGCAAAACCAGAATAATTATTTACACTTTTTGTAAACATAAAAAAAAAACAGAGAGTGAACAGGCAACGAACGTGGCACTATTTCGGCGAAAGCAGTGTCAGTACTGTTGCTGAAACCCATAGATGTTTTTCTTTCTCTCCGCTACTGATAGACGGACTCCTTCAGCCGTACAACTTTGGCAGAGCACGGAAGACTCGGCCTTCGCCTCAGCTTTCCTGAACCCTATGAAGCATCCAATTTAAAGATGTCCTTCTCCACCGCGAAAACACTTCAGAATTCAGAAATATGCAACGAAATCGAAACGGCGGCACTTAAATGTCAAGTCAAAATTCACACTCGTGCTTTCGGATTGCTAATAGCAGCGATGGAAGAAGATACAAATCAGACTTCACAATAATCAAGAAAATGGCAGATTTTTCATATAAAAAATGTACCTTGGGGCGCCAAGCACTTTGGGTGACACTGGCTCTTTAAACCAAATTGGCTGCAAAATGTGTAAAAAATTGTCTTTATGCTTTATTACTGGCTTCAAATGTCTGCTGACCATTTCAACAAGTATCAGAAAAACAATAATGAACACATTTCCACTCAATTTGCAAAATCCATGCAACTTCCAATTCATTAAAGTTCCTCCTATATTAAAGGTACTACATGATTCAGTGTTGTCCAAGTATACTTACATGAATTGCCAGCAATGAACTCTTCACTCTCCTTTACAGGTGTGAGAACTACTTTGAAGACAGAAGAATACTCAGGGGAACTGGCAATCTTGCTCAAGACAGCAGGATCATTCTTCAACAAAAAAAGCATAATTTAACAGAAAAGTCCATGTGGTAGCATGCAAGCTGTGTAACAAACAAATTAACCATCTATATGCAGACTCAATCTGGTTTTTGTGAGAGAGTCAGTTTTATGCAAGATCTCCCACTTTCTTGGTCAGTCACAAAATTCCCTGGGGAAATGGATTAATGACATACAAAATTTGAATTTGCCTTGATCGATTTCTACCAGTGATTTCTTTGCTTCTGCAGAGCTGGAAGATTTCCTTTAATTTGTGATGCCAAGAGACCTGGCTGTGAGTCTAGACATGACCCAGATGTCACCATATTTAGAAACTTCCAGGCTTCTGATAAAAGGATATTACTACCTGTACAGCTGCACCTGTCCCTTTCGTTCTGATTGTAAAACAAGAGTGGGGCAAATGTATCACCACATATATATGCAGGTTTTTTTTTTTGAAATATAAAGGTGTTTTGGCTTCCATTTTCAAAATCTTCAGATTTCTAGTTTCTACTGGGGGGGGGGGGGGGGAAGGTCTGCAGATGGAGTATATTATACTGCCAAGCTTACTTTGCTTGATGTAAAGGTTTGCAAAAATACAATACCGCACAGATATCTTGTAGCATTTATTATTCATTTCATTAGGTATCTTAGAAATTAATATTTACATCCTTCTTTTAGTGCATTTACATGTGCAAATCCCTTCAAAAAATGTGGGTATGCACGCATTTCTAACTGCTAGAAATGCAGGTTTTTCATTTTAATTTTTAACTTTCTAAGACAATAAGAGCAATTAAGTTTGAATTAATGAATGTTTGATCACGAGTACTGCTCCTTAACAATGGGCTATTATATTAGAATATACCGAGCATAGATTAATTTGCAGCGTATGTGTACAGTTGTCGTATTAGGCCATGTAAAGCACCTACTAGTTTCAGCCTAAAAATAATAGAAAAACAAAAGCACGGGCAAATGCAGCAACTATACTCGTATGATGCAAATAAATTTTACCCAAAGGTACATCTTAACTTCATGTTAATAACTTAGTGTGGCTTCCTGAATCTAGAACTAGAACTGGGTCAGGATATTCTTACATAATTTAAAGGGACAGCTATTTTCGCATCTGGCTTTCTTGCTATGTATTGTCTCGCATAGCGGTTTGTTTCTTCAACAATATTTTCGAACAATTCTTCTGGCACAAAAAGGCAGAAAAAGTCTTTCGCGGTGCCATCTTCAGGAACTGCACTTGTTGCTCCAATGGCCAAGATGAATGTGGCAACATTCACTGGAAAATCATCGCGACTCCAACCTATTTCAGTGCCATCATCTTCATCTTCCAAAAAAGATAAGTCGGAAAGATCTTCAGTATTGACTGTTGACACAGAAATATCGCTTCCCGAATCGCTATCGTTGTTATCTTGCTCGTTTTCGAGCTCTGAATCTTCAATGTCCGACTCGACTTGAGCCGCCATTGTAAAATTTTCAACTCAAAATTTCTCACAAATCTTGTATGGAACATGACCCATGTGGTCATTGCAAACATTGTTCTAACCCTTTTTCTGATTGGTCAAAAACTCTTAGCAACGAATGACTGACTATAAGAATGGATTGTATTGGTCTAAACATAGCAACCAAAAGGGTGCCAATAGGCACTCTTCGGATTTCGGAGCAAAAACTCCAGAGTGCCAATTGACACTCTTAGAGGGTAACGGGTTAAGTGACTTGACTAGCACAGAACTTTAAACATTGGACTGACTTTAAACTTTACACTTTAAACAGAACTTTTAAACTGAAAACAGGTGCTTCCAACAAGACTTCTGTGCCAGTACTGTTCTCCACAAAAAGATACAAAGGAAACACTCAAAATTGCCTAATGTGCCCAGCTCAACTTAAGAAGTGCTTCAAAATGCCATGAATTAAAGCAATGAACCATGAAGGAGCAATTTTTTAAGACCAACAGGAAAATTACACATCACTACATTCCCACACTTGGCAATGCCAGAGGAATAAGCCTTAAATGATCAAAAGTTAAGTTTTCAGCATTCTGATGACATCATGTATAAAGTAACAATACAACCATTTTCCCAGGACAGTTGGGGTATACAATAGCCCACCAGATATAACCTGTTTATGTACTGACAAACACAAACAGGTAGAACCAGAAACCTTGGAATAGGATATCTGGATATCACCCAAAGACAACATAAAAGATAAGTCCTATACCACGCTTATTAAAGCTAGTTCTTTAATTACCTCCATTTCTCTGCTTATTAGGACTCTGTCGTATTTTTTCACAACATGCAAGGCATGTGTATCCATATTGCAGTTTATACAAGTGAAAACATCCCAATCTTCTGTTCTGGTCTCTTTAACGAGACTAACAACTTCCTGAATTGATAAAACAGAAAAACATTATAGAGTCGAATGGCCAGCTTAAAAACACAGTTGAGAGGAATAGAGACGTGTAGGTTATAACGACGAGGGAAGCATGCAAAAATATTTCCTGTCAATCTCTACAACCAAGCAGCATTTTGCTAAAACGGAGGATATTTTAAAATAATCTTTTGCAGTGGAAGAAAACGATTTTAGTGGTCTGAAAATGCTTTTTTGTTATTATTCTTTTGCAGCTGTTCACAAATTTATTGTACAGTTCTCGATTTTGTGGTAAGCATGCAAAAAGTTGACAAGATCGATATATAAAAGCCTCTTGAATAAGGGTGTAGTATTTCTTGTTCGTGATTTATTACATATCACTACGAATCTGATGCAATCATAAGAAGTCACGAGTTTTTTTTCCCTCGGATGACTCAAAGAAAAATCAATTAAAACAAAACAGAAAAGCGTGGAAAGACAATACAGCCGCGAAGACGAAAAAGCCCGCCAAACATACATTGGATTTGTCAACAGAAAATGATGTCTAAATTTGCATCATCGTCTGACGTGGCTCAATAAAATTTTATAACCGTAGCTTTCATACAACTAAACAACAAGGTATGATTACCTTCGTAATTCCTCCAACTGCTAGTTCAACTTCATAAAGTTCCTGCGAGAAGAAAGCTGTCTTACCGGGCTCTGACACAAACGCTTTCCCATCCGCTTCGCGAGTAGCTTTTTCTTTTACGTGTACAGTGACATTTAAACACTTACACTTGAACTTACTCATCGCAAAACGTTTTAGAAACCGACAATAACCTTTCTCCTCGGGTTATTCCGGATGTTTCGCGCTAAAAGACAGCAATTTCTCTGCATCTTTCGCTCATTATCGAAGTTTATTCACCGAGTGCAAAATCCCGTGACATAAGTCCCGTGACACAAGTCTCGTGACTTTGCAGAGAGGTATTATCTTACATTGACCAATCAAAATTGCGAGGCTGAAAAATTATCCAATCAGAAAGCGATTTGAAAGACACACCTCCTTGATCATTAACCAATTTGACAGGGCACCATATCAGCTGACTGTCAAAAATGCTAAATATTTTACCGGAGGCAAATTAATTTTCCGTATTTGCTCATGAATGAAAATAAGTGTAAGTTGTCTGTGTTCACTTTGAAATTATGAATATATGAAATTCATATATAACTGCGAGGATCTTCTTTACATTTATGTGTTCACTTTGTCACGAGTATGCGGTTACCAAAAAAAAAACAGACAAAATAAAAAATAATGATAATAACAAAAAAGTGTAATAACAAGAATAATAAAATAAGAAATAATAATAACTGTAGTAAAATAAAAGATGAAATAAAACACAGTATTCAGAACATAATTTCAAAATAATAAAAGTAATAAAAAGAACGGAGCTCATGGGAAAAAACACATTGAATTATTTTTAAGGCTTACAAAATACGATTCACTAACGTAATATTCATGAATCTTCCTAGTAGGTAGCAGGGGTGAAGAGAATCCTACTTTTATACGGTTTCAAAGTACGCGAAAAATGTCTCCTTGCTTGACCCTTCTAGAACCCATGACTTATTGAGACAATTAAACAGCAAGAGGATTAAATTTCCACAGGAATCCCAAATACATCAAAGCAGTCTAACCCCTTTTACATAAGTAAAGGCCATTAATTATTTAACAGCAGTGAACTGAAAGTCTAAAATGGGGTTTTGAAATAGCTAAAGTCAATCTATATTATAAACCAGAATCTATATTAACCAGAATTAACCAGAATCTATATTATAAACCAGAAATAAATGAATGGACATAACTTCAGATTCACAGTCCTTTCTTTTCTTCAACACCTTAGATCTGTTTTCATGGGCTGCCCAACATCGCAATTAACATAGAATGATACCACCTCGTGCTCTCTTTTGGCCTGGAATGGCCAATGGTGGAAGTTTTGAATAATTTAAATATAGACCTTTCCAGCCACTCAGATGTAGTAGAAATAAGAAAAATGTATAACACAAACAAGAAGTTATCCAATCCCAACAAAGTTTTTTTTTGTTCAGAAAAATCTATACCCCGACCGAAGGTTTTTCAGTTTAAGCTGACCATCCCCCTAGAAATTCCAGTTTCATACATTCCTTTCAGAAGTGACTGGCTTTTGAGATACCCACTCCTTCGGAATTTCTAATGACCATGTATCCATGGGATGGGTCTGGTTATTTTCTGGAACCAAACATTCCCTGACTAGTGTAAGGCTATAAATGTGTTGCCTTAGAACAAACACATTTATAAAGTATAATGTTTTATTTCAAGTCTATCCCTCAAAAGCCTTCATTACAACTGTCACAGACATGTACAGTTTATGGTTGCTATCATGCCCCAATAATGGCTCACAAGTTCCATTCCCTTTTCAATATAAATAGCAACCTGATACATTTCAATAAATACATTTAGTTGATCTAAGAAAAGATCAGAGAACAAATTTCTCAAATATTTTACAAAATTTGTAAAATATTTGAGAAATATATGAGCAAAGTACATAGTACAATGCACAGACTTCAATTTCTTTGCTTGTGTCTCACTAATTGTCACAAATTACTGATAACAAATGATTGTTTTTATGTTAAAAACTTGTATTCAGGATAATTCAGATGAAGGAAATGCACCACATGATACAGGTCAACACATTGAGATGTATGCATAAACTACCTAGAAAAAAGTTGATACCAGATAACTACAGTTAACTTTGAGTCCATTGTTCAGTTCTAACAAAGTTTAAAGTTTCTATCACTCCACTGATCATTTCAAAATCGTTGCTTCATGCACATGCAATCATTTGGTCAAAGGTAATCGATGTGTCTTCAAATTCATCTGAACTACCCTCATTGAGAGGCTTATATAGGTATTTTTTTAAGGAATTAAATACATGATGTACAAGAAATAATACTCTTTTGAAATAAAAGTAAAATGTATACAAGATAAATAGTAGTATAAATATATGATTCAGATTGCCATCAAGTTTTTTTTACATGAGTTCATAGAGTATTTATTATATTAAATTACTTTTTCACTTTGTTAAAAGTTTCAAAAAAATACAAAGGACTTGACTGCCATGCAGGGTAAAATCTTAGAAATGGTTTCATTATCTGGAAATATAATTGAAGCTAGCTATCCTCTAGGAGATCCATGCTTTCTTAAGAAGGGCCCTAAACTAAGTGAAAAGAGGGGGAATATTTTTTTATTACTTTAATTTCTAACTTTCAGGCTTAATTTTTCATTGCTCAAAATAGAGGAGAGTGGGGTCTCTGGACCCCTCCACTTTATCTACCACCCAGCTGCCTTAAAACAAAGGTTTCTGAATTCGTGATTATCTAGATAAAGTGCATACAGAGGAACTATTTTGCATGCCATCCTTGACTAAAGCCTCCAGCTCAAACAAATGATCGTCCTTAATATGTGAACCAAGGCTGCGTACTGCTTGAGCAAGATTAATGAGGTAATCATAGTTGGTTCCACTAGGTCCTTTGGAAGAAAGAATATGCTTGGCAATCTCAGGCAGTGGAGCAGGCCCAAGGAAAGATTCATTTTGAGGTGTTGCAATATATAACTTTGCTTGGAAAGGAGGTTTGTGAATATCTTGAGGATGAAATGTCACCCATGTTGCTTGGTAGCCATCTTTCTCACGAAAATCAAGGTATTCAAGGACATCAGGGATGTCATTTCCTGCAATTTCATAAGCAATTCCCCAGACTTTTTCCTGAAAAAAGCAAAGAACTAAACGAGTCAATCTGATCCTTACCCGACATAATGTAACTTAGGGAATAGGGTAATACAACATTAACTGTTTGGTTCAGGATAAAGATCAAAGGGAAGGATTTTAGTATCTGGCGAGAAATTGATGGTTTGGGGTCCTTTTGATTCCCCACTTTTCTTCAGAAACAGTAGATTCTAGGGGGGGGGGGGGAGGTAGTGCTCCCATGTGCTGCAGCCAGGGTATGGCTTTCAACCAGTTTAGTCTAGGATAAGGTGTAGAAATAGGAGAGTTTTGGTCTAGAATAGGGTATCATTTATTGGAAAACTCATCTGTGATCAGAGATTGGGAAGGACGTGCGCCATGCGTATGGCGCATAAGTAAAGAAAATGGCGTATTATAAAACTACTTACGGGGCCCAAGATGCACCTGAGCCGCATAATGGTGTGTCAGATGTAGAATATTTGGAAAGATTTCCGTACTGTATAACCCCATATATTAGTTACACATACCGTTCTCAAAACTGAAACAAAAGACAAATCAGTAGAATGCCATAAGCAAAACAATAGCGCATACATACGTAATAAATGTATGGGGTTATACGGAAATCTTACCAAATATTTTGCAAGAAGCATTTCTGTTTGTGTAATTTCTACTGTTATGATAAATAAAAAACGAAATGTCGATCACTGCATCGACTTTTTTCTTCGTTTTCGATAGACGATCTATCGTGTGCGTTTATTTTCGTCCACAGACCTCTGCTCGGACTCAGCCTCCAAACGAGGTTCTTTCATCGGCCGCCATGATTGTTTATTTTGTGTACTTTGGCCTGGCCCTTGGATAATGCCCCCCAAAAAGGTTCTTAAATTAGACGGTGCCCAGTGAACAGCTGTTGAGTTTGATTGATTAAAGTAAAACCTGAATAAAACTATTTCATTTTAATATTAACTGCAAGATGCTGTATGACACACACTATCAAAAGTTACATCCCTTACTAAAATACCAATATTTCTTTTCTTGAACTTCTGGCCCATCCCATTACTGCCATGGCCCATACTTTTTAGAAATGGCCCATAACTTTTGAAAGCCAGGGGCCATAGGCCCACATGCCTGTTTTGCCTTCCCAATCTCTGTGTGATATGAAGTAACAGTTAGTCTAGAATTGACCCTCATCAAGTCTGGGATAGGGCAGGGATTTTTGGTGTCTAGTCTAGAACAGGGCTGCAAAAATTGTGTGGTTCCAGAAAATATCCATATCCCACATGGAGGGTCACTGGAAATTCAGAGGGGGAGGGGGGTTTAAAGGCCAAAGTTTTTAAAGGAAAGTATGAGCCTAAACTGGAGTTTCCAGAGGGGTGGGGGGTTCAGACCAAAAAGACCTTCCATGGGGGGAGTGTGGATATTTTCTGGAACAACACATTATGCAGCTTAGCACGGTCAGTTAAAGGGAAAGGGTTTCAGAGTCCTAGCAGCTCACCCCACCCAAACATTCCCCCTCCCCTCAGGAACAGGTTATACTTTCACAAGCTTATAGCTTACCTTTGGTTTTTCAAGAAGAGTGACTACCCTCCCAGGCTGAAATAGAAAAGGTTACCAATAATAATTGTCAGTCTTCGTGATGACTATGACAATTAACATAAAATGTCAAAAATTGGAAAAATACTGTCAACTTTCCAAAGGCTAATTATTTGGTACCCAACAAGTCGGTGTCTTGGTGGATCTGGATTCCCTGGTCCAAATCCAAAGGAGAAATGGACCTCCACCCCATCCAAATCCAGTAGCAAATGTGGATCCCTAGGGGTCTAAATCCTCTAACAGATTTTAACCCTTTTTGAGGATTTGGACCCTCCTTATAAAAAAGTTTTGTTGTCAAAAACTTGCCGTTCTGTACAGCGCCGCAAATGATCCCGAGACCGCAAATGATCCCCGACCGGAAATGATCCCCAAATTGGACCGCAAATGATCCCCGACCGCAAATGATCCCCAGACTGGACCGCAAATGATCCCGGTAAAAAAACTTGGAATGGCGTCGGGGTTTTAATGATTGTAAATTGAAAAATACTGGCGGTAAAATAAAATAAGGAAAAAACGGGAAAATTCCTTATTTCTCAGTGAGATAGAACATTTCAAAGGCCGCAGTGACATGAAAGGCAAAAATCATAATTTAAAAAAACTATATCATTTATACATAATCATATAAAACGTGTGGCACTAAATTTGTGCGAGAGTTTAATTTTGGATTGGCGACTGATTTTTTGTGTTCTGCGGGAACCAAACTTTGCGATTGAAAACAAGGTTTTTCTGGGAATTAATTTTTGCGATTTTCTGGAAGTCGCGTTCAAATAGAACTGGTAACATTTTCGTTTTTTATTTGAGTACATGCAAAAGAAAGACAGATAAAACAACATGCGAATGTAAAACAGATTAATCAGTGTCACTCTGTAACTAAAGTATTAGTATCCAACGAGTTATCTATAGCATTTTCTCCTTTAAAACAGTATTTCTGTACATAATTTCTACAATGGAGAAATATTTTGCGGGATCTCACTCTCTCTTCCCTATTATTATTATTTTTTTTGCAGATCGCAAAAATTAGAACCCGTAAAATTTATTCACGGTATATGCACTTCACTTCATGGGTGGCCCACAGAGTCCGAGACAGTTGGACTGAGAAACCATAGGTTTCCAGGACGCAATGATTGACATCTAGTCTTGAAATCAAAGGTCACTAAACCATGTGAGCTTAGCCGTGTCCCGTTTTCGTTTGCATTCGCTTGTGAAAATGGCCAAACCAGTCTTTCGTTCAGTTACTCTTGTGGTTTTCCTGGTTTTGTTTGTTGGCATTAATACACAAGGAGATGACAAAGAACAGAAAAATGGAGGTGACAGAAAAACCCAGGTAGGTTTAGATCTTGCAGTGTGTTAACAGTATACTGATTGCTTTCCACATCGCACATGGTACAAGTAGTGTTTCATTTTAACACGTTCTTTTTAGAGAAGAATCAGAGGAAAAGGATATATTAAAGGAAACAGTAAACTGTACTTCCACCTCCTTGATCATTGACGACTAGTTTACTGTCGATTTTGGTTTATTTATTTGTCCATTGATTTATTTTTTTTCCCGTGTGCGCATGTGGCAGGAATCCGGTGTTATCGCCGGTTCGCGGACCATTTTATTTTTAAGGGTGAAGGGGAAGGGGGGAGCGGCAAATACGAAAAAGAAATTCCTGCACAGCTTTTGCAAAAGAAATAAAAATCGTACATAGCAGCCAAAGCAAAGAAAAATATTGCAAGCTGCAAGCTAGTAAAACAAAATTCAGACAAAGCTTTTAGCCACGAAAAAACATTACCTGCAGAAAAATATTGCCTCCCCCCCACCCAAAAAAAAATAATAATAATAATAATGACCCATCCCTAACTTAGCCATTACTAGGTTACTAGTTGACTTGACGAAGATAAGTGGTTTTATTTAACCTGAAATAGGATTTTAAGCCTAGCTATCTATCTGCCTGGCGAAAATAGTTTTCCTGGGCGGCTGCTGCAGTATTTCTCGTGACTATCGCGTAGCTGACTACCAGTATAAGACAACATTTAGGTAACAGCCTAGCCTATGATGCACTGTTCAGCGTATTAAGAGAAGCCAAATCACTGTCTGACTGGCCTAAAAATAGCGACACGGAAGTAAAACGGAAGTACGGCAAAGGAAAAGTATCAGAAGAAATTTGTCCCAACTGTGGGAAGAAATTCCAATGCTACTCCCAAGGCGTTTTTGAAAGTGGTGGAGCACTGCAGGTATACTCAGACGACAGCGTGTACTGTGATGTGTGTCAACTACATGCCGAACTTTAACCACTTTGAACTGAGCTAAACACGAACTTGTTAGATTAGAATGATGCATGTTGTTTTTGTTGTTGTTCCAGTTTGTTATTGTTAATGAATTACATTAATTTTGATATTAAAATAATTGAAATAATTATACCATATACAAGAACTAGAATATGAGACGTTGCGTTGCCATACTAGAAACTGCTTCGATCTGTTATTGCATAAAACAGGAACGAAATTTTAAACAAATAAAAAGGGAGATTTGTGTTCTCTTATTAAGACTGAACTACATGCATCGTAACCTCTTTTTGTCTCGAAATAAAAAATAATCCAAGCAATAATTAATTAAGTCAAAATGCACTTTTAGGGACAGTAAAGAAAAAAGCTCCACCTTCCACAACATTCCCCTGTCCTTGCCATTTTGCTGTCCACGCCATTCCTCCCTTTTAACCGGGATCATTTGCGGTCCAGTCTGGGGATCATTTGCGGTCGGGGATCATTTGCGGTCCAATTTGGGGATCATTTCCGGCCGGGGATCATTTGCGGTCTCGGGATCATTTGCGGCGCTGTACAGTTCCATTTAAGAAAATTATTCCCTCAATGAGGGGGGCCAAATTGTGAGAGGAGCTCCATTTAGACTGGGAGAAGAGGGGGGGGGGGGGATCTGCAAGTTAGCTAAAGCTCCACTAAGGCTAAACTTACGACTACCAGGGGCCCGTTTCTCGAAACTCACAATAACTTTTTGGGCCAGAAAACTATTTTAGGTGCAGAATATTCCCCAATAGCTATACAATTTTTATTGATTTTGAAAGCTAAATTTTAATCTTAATAATTTCGTGAAGCATATTGCTAAGTTTGCGCCAATAATTACCATTAGCTGATAAATAAATGAGCTCAAAAAAATACTTACCGGGCCCTGCAAGTTATCGGGAGTTCGAGAAACGGGCCCCAGGCCATTTACTTGCATGTCATTGAATAGGAATCAGGTCTTTTGTTTTCAGAGGCCTCGTTCAACGAAACATTCAGAGACATGAATTAAAAGGCCGGTCTTTCAAAATGGCTCTAAAGCTAAAGCAAAAGGCACTCCACCTAACCTTCAACTAACGCTGTATTGTCATTTTTGCGATGTTCTGCCACAGGTAACCAAAGCGTAATATGAGAGTTTGTATGGAGCTGAAATTCGATCGAAAATAATCGGCGGTTTTCCTCCGAAAATACATTAAAATCGAAATAAAGTTTAAAAAACCTTACCTGTTGTGTGTTTGCTGTGTTTTTATCGCTTTTCCGAGCTTCCGGAGGCCGTTTTGGGCGATTTTCTGCTTAACGGTCGATGCGACGGCATGTCACGTACTAAAGAGAGCTAAAGGTAGGAAAACGGGAATTCAAAATTGCCAACCGACACTCGAGGTCCCGATCAAAATACCCGCTAAAAATCGATTCAATCTAAAGTCAGCACTTTAAAACCACAACACATTTCAAAAAGGATAAATCTCCTACCTTTCTATGTGATTCAATCGTCAATTAGTTTATCTCTCGAAGTACAGCCCTGCATTAAAAACGAACTAACTTTTCGAAATCGCCGCCATCACAGGCTTGTAAGGAAAAGAGGGTCAAAACTAACGGTCAAGCCTGGGACAAAGCGCCAAATTTCGCTCCACCGGGGGACGACTTGAGTGACTTCTATGTCGCCAAATGCCAAACTCACCCCCTCTCCGGTAAGTCAAGTTTTATACCTGAATGCGACCCGCGCGCGATTTCCCGCCGAAATTTGAGCGGTACAACACTTGATTTACCGGAGAGAGGGTGAGTTTGGCATTTGGCGACACAGAAGTCACTCATGTCGTCCCCCGGTGGAGCGAAATTTGGCGCTTTGTCCCAGGCTTGACCGTTAGTTTTGACCCTCTTTTCCTTACAAGCCTGTGATGGCGGCGATTTCGAAAAGTTAGTTCGTTTTTAATGCAGGGCTGTACTTCGAGAGATAAACTAATTGACGATTGAATCACATAGAAAGGTAGGAGATTTATCCTTTTTGAAATGTGTTGTGGTTTTAAAGTGCTGACTTTAGATTGAATCGATTTTTAGCGGGTATTTTGATCGGGACCTCGAGTGTCGGTTGGCAATTTTGAATTCCCGTTTTCCTACCTTTAGCTCTCTTTAGTACGTGACATGCCGTCGCATCGACCGTTAAGCAGAAAATCGCCCAAAACGGCCTCCGGAAGCTCGGAAAAGCGATAAAAACACAGCAAACACACAACAGGTAAGGTTTTTTAAACTTTATTTCGATTTTAATGTATTTTCGGCGGAAAACCGCCGATTATTTTCGATCGAATTTCAGCTCCATACAAACTCTCATATTACGCTTTGGTTACCTGTGGTTCTGCGTATGTTCCTGCTCGGAGTTTTTATAAGCTTAAGTGCTAATTTCGCATTTGATTTTCTCTATACATGTTAAACTTTTTTTAGCCACAAACCTGCTTTGCATTTAATACTAGTCCAACAACGGCCAAATATCGGATCTATATATGACTAATCCAATTTTTCACCGTTAAGGGTATCGGCTAAATATCGTATCTGTGTATGTAACGGCGAAATATCGGTCCAAGTTGCGTAACAGCCAATTTAGAAGATACGATTTTTCCTTACGACTGCAGTATGCGACTTGCCTTCGTCATAATAGTGTCGTGTAAATCAGACGTACAACATCTTCACGACAGTCGCACACAACACGAAAAATGTCGTAGGATTTTGTCAAAACCCTAAAGCCGCGGCTACACGAGCGATTTTTTGCTTGCGATGGTGATGCGATTTTTTTGAAAATTGTCGCGTCACCAGCGCGCGGAGAAAATCGCATGTGTAGCCACCCTCGCACAGGTGATGCGACAGATGAAAAAATCGCAGAAAAAAAATCGCGAGAAATTCAATGAGTTGAACTTCTCGCGATTTTTTTCTGCGATTTTTTCATCTGTCGCATCACCTGTGCGAGAGTGGCTACACATGCGATTTTCTCCGCGCGCTGGTGACGCGACAATTTTCAAAAAAAATCGCTCGTGTAGCCGCGGCTTTAAGAAAGTCATAGCCACAATCAAAATGTTAGAATGACGAGTTTTATACGATCTTTGCTTGACGCGAGCAGCGCGCGCGCGCTACAAAAGTTGCATACGACAGTCGTAAGCAAAAGTCGTACCGTCTAAATCGGCCCTAGCGAAGGCTTATCTTTTATTTCCACCCGTTTTCGAGGATTCTCCCATTTCTTTCGAATAATAAATCGTTCCTAATCACGTAAAATTGTCCTTACCTTTCCTGGAATACCTCTGTGGTCACTGCTCCCTTGATAAAATCGGCGTTCGTATCCCTCGATAAAGCCAACAATTTTATTCACGTAAGGAAAATTCGCCTTCCAAATTAGTGATCCGTATCCAAATATCCAAAGGTTGCTGCCATCTGACAAAACGTTGCTTTGCCGACTGACCCAAGAACTGACAAAAATGCTACTTGCAAAAAAGAACATTTTATCGCTGAAATTGTCAAACATGAATTTTATCGACACTCAAAACAATAGGGTAGGCTCACTCTCCAGCCGTGAGTGTCTCGATGCGCCCGCGATTCTCGCAACCTTCACGGCTGGGCGCACGGGTTATCGCACGGGTTTGGTTATTGTTTAGACTGACCAATCAGAGACAAGCCCCCTGAAATTTGCGGGGCAGAATGCGCGGCATGATTTAGCGGGATTTCGTCTCTCTTTTGAAATTTCACATTTTTAGGAGGCGTTTCAGGAAATACTTTTCGCATTTTGCTTTTTCTCAAGACAATACAAAAAAAGAACTGATAAAATTTATGCAATCGACATGTGGATTGTCTGCATAATTATTAAAATTGTAATGACATCACGGACATGCAACCAAACCCGTGCACCCAGCCGTGGAAGTGGCGAGAATCGCGGGCGCATCAAGACACTCACGGCTGGAGACTGAGCCTAACGATAGGGCCAATCAACGACAGGTTGCCCCACAGGCAGACCACCCCATGTGTTCGTGGTCCATAAGACGATGTTGAAATCAATGACGCGTATAGAAGAAATATAGAGAAACATCCCGCCATTACGTCGGCTTCAATTTACTACAAAATATAAAATTTACTATCAATGATTCAACAAAAATTAAGATGAAATGATGAATGAGTCTTGTGTGATATTTTTTTTTGTTCTGCCTTCTCTCCCTCTCTTTGGGGCTGGTTGTTTATTACCTGTTAAGAAGGGGGGGGGGGGCATTTTGAGAAAGCATAGAAGATTTTCAAACTGGCCCCCCACTCCATCCTAGTTTTTTAGATATGACCCCCCATAAAGTTTAAATATTGTGAAAGTGACCCCCCAACCGATTGCTGTGGAAACTACGAATATTCTATGCGCCGATCAGTTCGAAAGTTCAACATCCTGCCCCTGGGCAACCCCCCGGACATTTGAACTTTTGAAGATTGGCTTGTTCAAATTCCCTCCCGTCGGGACGAAAAAGCCGTTCAAATGCCCCACCAATTAGTACTGAACTACCTCTCCTCAAAGACAAATTTCGTCTTCAATCAAACACTTAACACGCCTTCCAGAGAGAGATAGGCCGTAATGACACCTTCAAACCCAAAGACCCTTTTGAAAGAGTTATTCACTAACAAAGGCAACATTCTATCTTGTAAATCCGTCAAACCCTACAAAAACCGAAAAAACTCACGGGCGTTTTATGTCAGAACAATTAAGAGATAATTCCGGTTCAAAGTCCCCACCCTTCCAACGCAACGTTCAAATTCCCCCCTCTGCAGACACGATGCACAGTCAAATGCCCAGGGTATGCCCGGGGGGGGGGGGGATGTTGAAGTTTTGAATTGATCGGTGCACTAGCTACAAATCTTGCCGAAGTTCACCAGTTGTGTTTATAAAGATCGGTGTTTACTGTTCACGGCTGTTTAATACATTCAAAACTTACAGTTCAATTCATGCTCGTTAACTGCTACCATGAATGTTCTGCTTGATATAATCGGAAGCAAATACTACTGTCACTACTGATTGTTGATGTGCATGCTAAACTTTAAAGATAATTACCAAATGGTGTTTATTGCTATTTAAGCAGCCTGAGCAACAGCGCTACATGTACTCTAACAAAAAGAACAGTTAATCATCAACAAGCATACTCTTTATAAAGCAAACAAATACCCTTCTAACTGTTGTAAAGTAGTATTTTAACGGCATATCATTGTAAAGTCATCAATAAGAGTAGATTCAAGAGATGTAGAGAGAGGAAAGTGCACCAAGTGCAACTGTGTAACTAATTAACTCTTTACTATTTGCTTGCTTTGTAACTGGTTTTTTTGTTTTGCTAATAAAGTAATTATTTAATTAAAAAAAAAAAGGAATCAAAATTTATCCTTCGGTTAGATTCTGTTCCCGAAAGCAAAAAATTTAAACAAAAACCAAAAAAAAAAACTGTGAGGAGTACGAGGCAAAAGACGGGCAGAACGAGTGCGGCTACTGTGGTTGTTTTCCAGCACAACACGAGCAGGCGAGATCAGAGAGCAGACATAGCAGAAGAAGTGCCAAAAACAGAAGAAACACTAAAATCAATATACCTACATTGTTCTCTTCAACAAAAAGATGTTACTTAAATGCCACTTTCATAAGAGTTAAATGACCCCCCAAGTAACGCTCCCTTTATATCTGAAAATGACCCCCCAAAAGCAATCAAGATTTTGAAAATGAACCCCCAGCAAAATGGCCGGCCCCCCCTCACAGGTAATAAACGACCAGCCCCTCTTTCTACTGGTCGATAAATGACCCCGCAAAATAACGCCTTAAATGGCTTGGGATGGCAAAAAAATATCACACGATCGGTCAACATTTCGTCTTAACTTTTATTGAATCATTTATAGTAAATTTTATATTTTGTAGTAAATCAAAGCTGATGTAATGTTTCTCTATATTTCTTTTTTACGCGCCATTGATTTCAACATCGTCTTATGTCAACAGTTATTAACAACGAACACATAGGGTGGTCTGCCTGTGGTTGCCCAACCAACAGGTGTTGTCTGACTTACAGTCTTGCCCCAGTTTACCTCACCCAATGGTGACAAATACGAGATCATCCACCCCTTCCCCGCTAAGAAAAAGGAAGGTCATTGGATATTCCAAGGGGATTCCAGGGGGGTGCGGTGGCTGTTCAAACCACAAAAACCTTCTGTGGAAGGTATGGTTCCATACCTTTCCAACCCTGGCTCTAAGATCTAGACAGGAGGTAGGAAGGGTTACCAGAAATACCTTATAAACAATAAATTCACAATTTTGAAACAAGCGGTTTATTGCCAATATTACATTGTATAGGGTTATGGAGAAAAGTGGGTGTAACGGTCTGACAGTTGCAAGGATATGGAAACTCCCTTCAGCTGTTTCAGTTTTAGGAAGAAAGGTAACAAGCTCATTATTATATCATTTCTTACGTGATAATTTGAGTCTCACTGCTACGGGATCAATTTGGATTTCAAGAGCAAATTGTCATGGTACTTGATTGTATAAAAGGAGAGGGGCTTGAGTCAGTGTAAGTCCCTAAGAGGGGAGGGACTGGGGATATGATCCAGAACAAGTTTGAAAATTAATTTCAAATAATATATTTGCATATTTGCAGCATGTCATGGGGGAAGGGGGAACTGTGATCCCCTAAAACCCCCAGACACATCATTGGACATGGGATTTCCCACAGTTACATACCGGTACTTATTTTAAGAATACATTAAGTTTTTCCTTTAGAATGTCAAAATACACCGTTAAATACAATATTTACACACACAAAAATTTAAGGTCATGTTTATTTATTGTTGAAAACAAACTTTACATTGTAGCTAAAAACCATTTAATGGCATAGTCTTATTTTAACAATTTATTCATGTATTATTTACAAACTCAAGGTCAGTATATTACAGTACGGATGCCAAACATCAAGGGAACTAATGGTCATAAACTGCTATGTACTAAACAAATGTAGCACATGTTACTTGTTGTTTGATCTACAATCTCTTGGAAATTGTATAGTTCGAAAATGATGGACAGTTTAAGAACATCATAACTGTTGCATACAAAGCAGACTGGATACAAGTCAGCAGAATGGAAGGCTAATCCACACTGCCACCTCTTAGCTGTGTTTTCTACAGCATGTAAAACACCTCAGAGTGTCATCTGTAACAAGGTTAGTTTCACCCAAGCTCACATGTAATTTTGAACAAATCTGGTCGATTTGCTAACTGATTGGAGAGAATTAAGACATGTGTCCAGACAAAATGGAAGATGCAAGAATAAAAAAGGGCTCTAAAACCTTTTATTATATAGACAAAAGTGTAATTTTAGTGGAAAATAGACCGTTCGTAAAGTTTATAGGAAACTACATCCGGGACTTGAATGGCGTATTTTCCATATCCTCACTAGTGAGGATATCGATGATGTCATTTCCCATGCTTACACTGTTGTTTGTGCAAAAATACTCTTGTCCATATAATATATAATAAAAAGAAAATTACAGGGTGGCTTGAAGATATGAATTTTATTTTCTTATGGTAAAAAACAATGTTTTACTCACTCGCTGCGCTTGTTTGTAAAAAATTGTTTTTACCACTCAAAAATAAAATCCATATCTTTGTGCCGCTGTGTAATAATATCCTCTATATATTTTGTTCCATAAGAAAGGAGAAGGAGAAGCAGCCCCCTTGGGCCCTTTCCCTTGACATGTCACTGGACACAACAGAAGGGTGGAGACCAGATTTTGAAACTTCAACCTTTGACAGGTTGGATGTTTTAAGCGCTTGGCGCTGAAGCACTCAATTTCCAATTATTTACAAGAGCATCTGTGTATTATGTTCATTTCCTGCTTGTTGCTGGATTCATCTGAAATGAATGACTCAAAATTCTTCAGCTTATAAGGGATACTTCTTTCCATCAAGATTCCGAACAAACTTGTATGTCAATCTCTGGCCTGGTACTTTTCTGAGGATGTTTTTGCTGTAGTAGTATCTAAGGGCACGACTTAATTTCTCGTAGGTCATGTTTTTCCTGTTTTTCTGTCTTCCCCACAGACGAGCTAGGCCATTGTGGTCGATGAGGCGAAACACACCTTTGGACTGGTTTTTCCAAGCAATGTATTTGTTTTCTTTTTCCAACAAAATGTGATGAAGAAACTCCCACAAGTACTGACAGTGAAAGTGTGGAAGGTCTGGAGGCAAGAAAACAAGATAAAATTACTCCGACCACAAAGTCCTGAACAATATCAAAAACTGGATGTGAGACTGTTTAAGGATGGTGCCTCCTAATACAGAGTTATTTTTGCAGAGTTTATGGCTATGCGGGAAAAGCAGATCTTACCAAGGGCTATTGGAAACCAAAAAGAAAATTGTGGGTAACTGCGTATTTTTCAGAGATAATTAAGCAACCATAATTCTAAAAAGCTTAAAAATACATAAGAATGACTGGCATTTTCTTTCCAAATTTAAGCTACCCCCAATGTTTATTTTGGATTCCAACAGCTCTTGCTAGGACCTGCGTTTCCCGCAAGTCACAAACTGCACAAAGATACCATGACTGTATTAGTAGGGACTGACTTTAAGAAACTCAAGTTTCTCAGACCATCCTGAGATGCGCAGAATGTATGCACATTAACAATAGAAAGCACCGTCCTTAAAGAGTAAAAATGTACATACTTCATTTAACTTAGAATGGACCTGTCCTAATAATCTGTTCTAGCTAGTGTAAGGGCAATCCACTTAAATAACTGGAATGAAACGTACACTAAGTTCTAAATAACAAGGACAAAAATCCCAACAGTCAGGAGGCAGACCATTTGGCTGATTGAAAGATCTATGCACTGACCACTACACCAGCACTTGGCTCAGCTGCTGATAAAATAAACTTGGATTTGTTGATGTGATTTTCTTATTATATTAAACAATGATCCTCACCATCATCGTAATCCTCATTATCTTCATTATTTTCATCTTCTTCCTCATCTTCATTGTCCTCCTCTGCTGTTTTACTTTCCTTGTCTTCTGGCTTGTTGTTTCCTAATGACGATTTTATGTCGATTAGTTTAAAAGCAAAAAAACACTATTTAAACTATGTAAAAAATCATAATTTGTCTTGACTTTATCTTGGGGTTATAATCTATTAATACAATAAAAATAAATAATTAGAATAAATTGCTTGTTGTTTGAAAAGAGAGAAGCACAATTTAAAACAGTTATACTTATTACTGACAAACCTGTGGTCCTCAGTTTCTGGATTGAGATTTTAGAAATGCTGGTTTTTAAGGAGGGAGGAAATCCACAGATGTCAGAGAAAATCATCGGGGCAAGGATGAGAACCAACAACAAACTCAACCCATGTGAACCAGTCTACATTAGTGGGAGGTGAGTGCTCTCACTACAAACTGCTCCCTCACAATCTTTTAAAAAATATGACAATTATTTTTTAAAACACTTACTTGTTTGTGGTTTTGATGTACTCTGCTGCTGGCTAACAGATCCTTCCTGGACTGAATCCTTAGAAGATTTCTTGTCATCAGAACTCTTGCTTTTTTCCTTCTTTTCATTCTCGTTTTCTGCCCCATCTTTTGAAAGAAAAACAGGGAAATAAATGAGGGAAACTCATGGCAACAATAAGTGCAGGGATATCGAAATGCACCAATCACCTCTTAGAGTTTTCACAGTGAATGACATTGCAGTTTAACAGACAAATGACCGACAACATTGCAACTTAACAGACCAATCAGGTCAATAACCAGAGACAAAATTCCATCAACTGATAAGATGCAATTCACTTTGACTCTGATTTTGACTTCTGTACAGGTTGTAAAAAACATCAATGCCATGAACAACAGTCCTTTTCAGGACTACATTCACCCAGACAATAATTATACTAACTTCCTTAAGATGTGACTCCTGGGTTCAAACCATTTACTGTATTTAATTCAGTCAAATGAAGGCTTTTATTGCAGCCAAAAAAAATTATGAAGTGTAACATTCTTACCATGAGGTTCATCCATCTCAGCCTCAATTCCTGAATCAAAGCCAAAATCAAGCTCAGCAGATTCAGAAAGTAGCGGAGAGTCTGGACTCAATGGTAGATCTGTTTAGAGAAAAAAGTATTATTTGCTACCTGTAGATCATAGGTTACTAGTGAAATATTTAGACATCAGAATGGGTTTAAGTTAAAATGAGTTTATAAGTTTCTAACAGTTTTAAAGTGACTGAACCAGAAAAGAATGTACACAAGAATCATTATAAATGATTCAAAACATGTCTTCTTCAAAAATCAAAATGTTAATAATGCAATCCTATTTCTACTCAATTTACCTTGGAAAAAACTAATGTCATCTTCTGAAAAGTCAGAGCCGCAGTAGCCATATTCTGAACAAGCATCCAGGTCGGTGAGCTTGAGTTCTGGAAAAAAAAGATACTATCAACTAAATACAAACAAGTAAGACCAACAAATTATAAAAAGCAGTTTCAGCAATAATTTTATTTTGCTGCTTCCTAATTTATTAAAGAAGCTTGACTTTCATGGCATTAAGTGTGATCTAGAAATTGAGGTTTTGTTAGTGTAAATTCACTAACACTAACCAAGTGAAATCCATTGATGACTTTTTAAAAGTCTAGGATTGAAAATGCTAATATTACAATATTAAATTAAACAACAAGTGAAAATATAACACCTGTGTTCTTGGTGTCATCAGATGTTTCAACATCAACAACTGCATCAAACTGCGTATCTTCAAATGGCCAAGAGTATGTGTCAACATGACAGGGAGCTGTCAAGAATGATGAAAAATTTTCAGTGAGTGTGGTGCCAATCAAAGAAATCTTACTACATTAAATTACTTCCTATGGTTTAATCAACAAAACCTCCCTTGAAAGACAGGCAATGAGTCTATTAATTTAAGAACCATTCTGTTTGTTCCAAGAGACAAAGTTAAGTGAAACGTTCCACTATTGAACATTCGAGATGAATGAAAGACTGGAGTGTGACCAGTGAAAGAACTCACCTGATCTAAGCTTATAAGCTAACTGATGACAACTTTTCTAACAGAGACAGCTTTTCTAATACAGACATGTACTTGCCTCATGTCTGTAACTTTTCAGTATTATCTGTGGTATCTAGTCAATATGCTCGTTACACAAACACATCATAAGATACCTTCTATAGGGTATCCATTAGCATGCAGGAGGTCCTGAATACCTTCCAGTGTAATTGTGGTTGCTATGATGGGTCCAGCAGAAGTTGAAGGGTAACCATATGATGAGAGCCATGATTTTAACATTGGCAAGGAAAGTTGACCAGGAGCCTGGAAAAAGGGGTGAAACTGTTTAAAAGATGATCACTGTCACACATGTTATGCACTTGAGAACACACAGCTTGAGTGGGAAGGTTTCAACGAAACATTTCCTGTTCAAAAGGGCCAGACTCCATTAGCCATTGCAACCCTAAGGTGTTAGTCTACCACTTAAGCATAAAATGACATGCTGCTTTTCTATGACTGTTACTGTGCAATGAATGATGTTTATTTTTTTAAAACAGTGTTGTTAAAAACATTTATTTAGAAACTTACATCTTGTTTTAATGAGGTAACAGTTTTGTTTGATAAGACGTTTAAAAATTCACATGAGGGTCAAGACTACACCTTGCTGTGACTGAAGGACAAAGTTCAAAAATTTGCATCTTCTCTACTAGACCATTAATTATTAAGCTATTCATTTTAATTTGACACTGGACAGCTTAGCTTATGGTAATAATTTTAAACTTACAAATCTTAAATACACTCAATACTTTGCTGTATTTAATTTTTTCTATCATTTCAGCCCTCTAGAGGGTTGACCTGACTTCAACAGCAGTTTGTTTTTGACAGAAATTAAGAACTAATATAGCGTACGTGACCCTGTCTGTTTACGAGATGGCGGTATTTTACTTGCCGTTGTCATGCGTGGCAAGAAAACAAGGTTCATTGTTGTCAGTATTAAAAAAAGGACTACAGAACTGATGTTAAAAAACTTGCTTTGGCAGCCAAATGTTTTAACATAGAAAAAAATTTGTCTAGGTTTTTTCTGGTGAAAGAGAAAATGTGAATTAAAAGTCAAAGGCTTAACTTAAGGTCTTGCATGCCCGATCACAACTCTGAGAAATACCGTTTTTAGTTAGCTTTACTTTGAATCATTCACAATAGATCATTTCCAAGAATCTAAGATCCAATTTAGCACTATTTAACAGTGAATTTTAAACACCTGACCTTAAAGCTTTCTCTAAGTTCCAGCAACAAGAAACAGGAGGGCAAAGTGCTATGAGAAGAACTGTACTAAATATGAAACAATTCCCGAGAAATAGATTACTGGGTGCATGTTGTTATTGTTTATAAAGAAAACGTTTTTTGCTTAGAGACGAAGAATAACACTTTTCACACTGCTGCAAGTTGCAAAGAATTCTTTGAAAAAAAAAGTATACTTTATATTTGATCTCTAATATTACAAAATAATTTAATCGTAAACTTCCCTTGCATTGTATGTGTAAACAAGTATCGCGTGTGGGCGAGAAATATCTCTGACTTGAAACCAACACGTAACAAGCAACTTTCACACCTTCAATTAAAACATTGCGTTTCACTTACCGGTTGAGTCATCGGATGAAAAGGAGCGTCTAACAAAGTGCCTTCGGACATGTTTGCAAAACCTGCAGATGAAACCATACGATCGGTCAAGCGCCATTCAATTTCAATGTCGCTCGCTGCACTAATGTGGCGCGCTACTAGGAAAACGATAGAGTTGTACTTTAAAATCTTACGTATAAATAAACGTACAGCGCAAGAGAAATTTAAAATGTTCTCACATTACTTAGCGATTGCGTTTGGACCGCATTGATCCGTAGAGAATTAACTCTGTTACACATTTGGCATTTCGCGTAGAAAACGTGAATATTTGACTCTGAATGGAAAGAAGCCAAGTTAAAAACAAAAACATTTGATTCTACCAAAGCTGATGGAGGTATTCTACAGAAATGCAACTTCAAGATAATTGTTCGATTAGAGAAGGAAGGAAAATTTACCTTTTATCGCTGTGGAAGACTACAAGAGAATGCTTGAGTCGTTCGCTATGCTCTCTTCTTATGCGCCCAGACTGTCCCATTCTCGGAATTACATGCACAAATCTCGTAAACAAACTCCCAAAAAAGTCTACTCCATTGTTGTTTTTCGGTGAAAACCCCTCAGTTCTAGGAAACCCGCGTTGAATCTCCGCTTCTGATTGGCTCCACTTGACCGGAACACGTCACGGCTTGTCATGTGACTGATGTAATCCATCTGAAAGCGCGCCCTTGTTTCTCCAGCCAGTCACAAACAGCGTATCAAATTCCGGGAATCCCCTCTTTTGAGAGTTTTCAGATGGTAATTTTCCCTGGGTTTTTTCCCTTTTCAGTTTCACTGTACTCGTCAGAAGATATTTATAGCAAAGATCACGCATACACGTATAATTCCCAGAAAGCAAGGAAGATATAAGCTTATTGCGATGAAAATAAATGCCACATTTGTCAAGTAAACAAATAAATGAAAAGTATTGTTTCTGTAAAGAATAAACTGTGTAAACCAAAAACAGAAGACTTTCAAACATTTTCAAAACTGTTGCCACGGCAGTACTTGATACAGACGGTTACAGATGTTACAGATGCTAATAAGAAAGAAGAGAAGAATGTATGAGCTCTGAATTAGAGCATTTCAGTCCTTTCTCCGCTAAAAAATAGACGTCTTTCAGCAACACCAACATAAATCGAGACCAGTGCTTTGACCAAAATTTAGTTCTCTTTTTTTTCGGTACAAAACGCAGGATTTTCATCGAAAAAAGCGAAAACGTCACTTTGGTTTTTCTTGCCCGGAGCTATCGTAATTAATTCAAAATTTTAATGAATACACGACATTACACCAACTGCAGACAACTGTTTAAAAACTTCGGCTACAAACAGTTACTCACAAGTAAAAGTCACAGTAGAAAATAATAAAATGATTTTGCATTAAACAGTGCGCACTTTTTACACCTCCGTAAGACAGACATGCAGCAAACACGCATTTCACGGTAATTGAGTTTCTAGATTTATCTCTTCAATGTACCAACATAGGAAGCCCAAGCATAATATTTGAATATCATTAAAAATGGCGTTTCAAAATATAAGTCTTTGTATGGGATTTCGAAGCGAACATTTTGAGCAATACATAACAACGAACTAACTGGATTAAGTTCATGAAACATTACATGGTGTTGTTTGCTATCCTTACAAAGCATTTTGGGCAATTTTAGGTCCATTTACTTAACTGTGTTAGTACGTGTATAATACATTGACCTTGTCAATGTATTATACATGTACTAATACACAGTAAGGTAAATGGAGCTAAAATTGCTCAAAATGCGTTGTAAGGATAGCAAACAACACCATGTAATGTTTCATGAACTTTATTCAGTTAGTTTGCTGTTATGTATTGCTCAAAAAGTTCGCCTCGAAATCCCATACAAAGTCCTATATTTTGAAACGCCATTTTTAATAATATTCAAATGTTATGCTTGGGTGTCCTGTGTTACCAACTGGAGGAGAAAATATATTCGAAAACCTGCAGTAAAACTTCCAGTACAATCACACAGTCTACCAGTACACAAAAAAGTACATGAACCATGTTACTCATTATGATAAAATATGACAGAGGTAAGAAAAAAAGTAAACAAAGGTTCAATAAGTATTACAAAATGTTATTTTTTGTAAAAAAAAGTTTGGCTGCTTGAAGTCATGGTCCATTCCAGTCAAGTAACTTCTCTTGTTACCCTATGAATCCCAACATAAAAAGGTGAAATCTCCCTCCTGATTGCCAAACAAGGTTACTTGTGAGAATTTGATTTTCCTCGGGGCATAATCCCCTTGCCTACTCGTCAGCAAGAAGAATTTAGATCTTCATCACTTTGACAATTGATGAGTTATGGTGACTGAGCTACTCCAGTGATGCTGTTTCCTTCTAATTGCAGTGCACTTCACATGTCGTCATCCAGTTCAGTCAGCTTATCAGACACTTTCATCATACCGTATCTGTGATATATTTTCACTCCACGTGGGTCATTACTCACTGATTCATTCGCTCTTTGTGGTAACTGAGAGAGTCGAGGGAGCAAGTCTGCTTGGGCCAAGTTTTTTCTTGTTTACAACCAAAACAACTGGATTGTCAACTCGAATGGACATAAACTTGAATGTCTGAAGGAAAATGATAAAATCTCTTGCTGAGAGAGAAGCACTGCAGTGTGAATTATTCAGAAGTCGAAAAATATAAACATGAAGTAAATTAGTTTCAACAACATTGGATTGTGTTAGGGCAAACAAAAACAGAAGGGCAAGTCCAATGATGAGATTATATTACCTGTTCATTTTCAGTGAAGTCAGTTTCTTGACAGAAGGGTTCAGGGATTGCCACAGAATCTCCAACGGCAAACCCTGCTCCTACTGCCATATTATACACTGTGACTGGCCAGCACTGATTCTCACTGTCCACCATGGCAAAGATGCTGAAAACAACAACAGCAACGTTATAATAACAAACATAAATAAAATTGATGTTTCCCCTCCTAGGATAACATCTTTACGACGGCTTTATGGGACAAGTAAAAAAATTACAAATAATAATAATTACAATATTTAGTAATGAAGTATCAACAATACATGTAAACATGTACTGGAAACATGGACTGCGTGCAGTCTATGTGCAGTCTGTGTGCAGTTAATGCATTATCGCTTGCATGGAGGATTTCAGGAAAATGGGATGTTACATGAAAAAAACAGTTAACAAACAAACAAACAAACTTAAAGTGGAAAAAGTGAAAAGGAAAACAAAAGAAAGAATATAATTATAACAACAGAAATTATTTCTATTTATGACAGGAACAAAGGACCAAGAATGGGCATGTAAGAACTAAGACACATGTAAGTTAGGCATTTCCAGGCTGAAATGATCCCTGACTGCCAGAAATGGGAGTCCATGCTCTTGGCAAATTTGAAGACTGCTTAGAATAAGTTGACCTACAAGTCATGTAGCTACAGCTCATGTGAATTCAACGCTTCTCTCAGATTTACACACCTATTATTATAATTATGATTATGATTATTATTATGATTATTATGATGATGATGATGATGATGATGATGATGATTATTATTATTATTATTGGGGTACCCATGGATAACACAGAAGTCACTAATACAGACACACTTACTGTGGAACAGGATCATCCATTGGAACAAAACCAACAACTTTTCCAACTGTGACCTTGTTAGGATTAGCACCAGAAACCAGTTTGGACAAAGGAACAAGATCAAGCTGAATGGTCTGACCTGATGGGCTGGTATAACTACCTCCACCGTAAGGACCCAAGTCAGATGGACCCAGCGACTGCACCATTGACTGTAGCCTCTTGGCTTTTAATTTACCCTGCAGCACAAGACAGAATGTTTTACTGATGAGTCATATTTAGTAACTTGTATTGCCAGCCACAAGCATAAAAAGCAAAAAACATCCAAGTTCCCGATGGAAGATGAACCTATGCCGTTCAACACACCATTTCAGACAGATCCTAGATTACATATCATCCACGGCTAAACATGGAACACTGTTGTACATTTGTTGCCTTAATGAATGTTGGAGTGATATTAAAATGATGTTTAGCTGCATTGCTGCATGACATATGTTGTAAACCAATGTTGGAACATCCAGCCATGGCTTTACATAATTATGAAATAAATTCAAATGAATCATTGCAGTTATGCAGCAACTTTACCTATTTAGGAGCTTCGAAAATTGAGGCTTCTATGGGACTTGAACCCATGACCTTTGCAAAACCAGCGCAAATGCTTTACCAGTCTTGAGCTATGATTAGCCACTGCAGTGGAAGCTGTTTAGATTTGCAAGTTCAAGTATTCATTTCAAATGGGGATTATGTAAACGTATGGTGATCTGGGTCATTTTTACTGGGATCAGAAGTAGTATAAAAAAAATAACTATTGTGGTGATAAAGTGAGAAACTGAAAGATTTTTCTTAAGCTTGCACACTTATGTCAAACTGAACACATTTTACTAGATGACCAAACTATAGCTAGCTTAACTAAGTCATGTAATATTTAGTTTATCAGTTTCTATAGGAACCTAAGTAATATACAGTGGTAACTGATTACAACCTTTCCTTCCACTAGGTCGAGTGTTTTTGTCAGTAAGTTAAGTAGCTTCATCTTCTCTTCATTAGGTTCAGTCCAGGCTGGATCCAGTGCCTCAGCTTGCTTGAAGTCAGCAATGACTAACTTATATTCCTCCTGAAACTTGTATGCCTACAGATTCAAGGGTTGAAAGGAAAAGGTTCATTTCAGTTCTAAGAATTGAATGAGCCAGGAATACTCATTCATCTAATTTTCACTGTAGTGCTTCACATTACACAAACCCTGAAGTTCAATACCCCATTAAGGACGGTGCCTCCTAATACAGATGTAATTTGGCAAAGGTTATAACTATGGGAAAAGAGTAGATCTTATCGAGGGTTATTGGAATCCAAAACAAAAAATGTGGGTAACCACGCATTTTTCACAAATAATTTAGAAACCATGATTCTAAAAAACCGTTAAAATATAAAGAATGTGTTGCAATTTCTTTCCAAATTTAAGCTCAATTATCTCTGAAAAATATGTGGTTACCCCCAGTTTTCTTTTTGGATTTTGATAGCTCTTGCTAAGATCTGCTTTTTCCACATAGTCATAAACCGAGCAAAATTGTTGTTGTATTAGTGGGCAAATTCCTTAAGAAACCCGAATGCCCCGAGATGCGCAGAGCCTATGCGCAGTAACAAAAGGAGGCACCGTCCTTAATAACTGCCATCAAACATCAGCAAATGAAATGAATCAAAATCCCAACCCATCACGTAACCTTTGGAGCCTGGTCAACTAATGTCTTTGTTTCTAAAGCATCAACCAAGGTAACAGTTGACTTGGTAGATGTCTGGTGTGGATGTGTGGTTAGCACTTGGTAAATTTGATTGGAAGATTGGCAAGGAGAGTCAGCGGGTGGAGGCTGGTTTCCTGTCCTGTCTCAATCCACATTGCCTCTCTCTATCCAGGTGTACAACTGGGTACCAGTGAATCCCTGCACTGGACTAGCAATCCATCAGGGGGGGGGGGGTGGGTTGGGGCAGTAGTAATACTCCTGGTACTTCATGCTACAGAAATTAAAGATAACTTTATTTACACACGAAACCAATTTTCAGTGTGGATTGAATGTTAAGCACCAGTTGCACGGCCCATGTGTGACTTCATCTCTGCCTACTCTCCCTACTCTACTCAACCTGGCATGATTGAGTTTAAAACTTCAGAGAAGCACAGCATCATGTATTATTTTGTTTATTACTATTGAACGTAGACTTTCAGAATCAGTGAAATAGGATAATTTACTTGTGAAAAATGAAGCAATTAGGTAAGAAACTAAAAGTCTCACCATTGCTCTGTTAAAGTGAAGATCTGGATTATTTCTTGCCACTGGATCTTTGCACTGCAAAAACAAGAACACAAAACTTAAGGACAATAGTAACAGACAGATCCACAGATGGTCTGTAATTTTTGGTTTTGAACCAATGCACTCTTGAAAGTGGAGTCAGGGTGGTTAAATGGTTCTAAAACACGTCAGACTTTTCATCTGCAGTCAGTAGTTCAAGTTTGTTACAATGTACCTGGCCCCAATAAATATTGTTTTCTGAGACATGAAACCTTGCTCCACATTTATTTCTCCTTCTAGAATGCATTGGAGGAGGAAACAGGTGTCATGACACTTCCAGTTGTTTCATGCTACAGAAACTGGGTTGGATGACAGTTGTGTGAGTTTGCTGTGGCCCACAAATGCGTCTTTTGGATCTTCAAAATAATACTAGAAATCTGTGACACTTTTCTTTTACTCATGAGAGTAAAAGTTTCCAAACAACTGTTACTTACGGCTTGTGAATATGCAGTCATGCATTGCTTGATGAGCTGGGGTGACTGTGACCCACAGAAGAAGAATGAAAGGTATGCATTGCCAAGGACATCTAAGATAAAATGATACATTTAAATGATTATGAAATCATTTTTACATATGATCAAATAACAAGAAATAATATTTCATTTGGAAAATGCATCACATGTCCTCTATTAACCCCCTCGAGGTAGGGGGGGGGGAATGCTAAACAGACCAATACATTTGAAATACAGTGTGACGGTCAGTTATCTTTCCCATAATGAAGAGCCAGGGGAAATACATGTATGTAAAACAAAGTGACTTTAAAACTTTCTATTGGATTCAATTTGTTGATGTAATGTGTAATTTTCAAACATGAGTAAAAATTATGCTAAACAATATAACTGATTAATATTTTTAGCTCTTTGAAAAAAGTGATAGAAAAATGTGAGATAAAAATATGGGACTTAATAGAGAGAGCAGGCTTATTTATTGTTTATATTTAATAATTTGCTTTGGAAGGGGATTTATTTGAGGGGTTCGGTTAAATAGAGGAAAGGCATTCTACTTGCATAGTCACACAGGATACCCAGGCAACACATAGCAAGGAAAATTAAGTAGCTTACACCATGAGGTTCCATCTTTGACATCACACTGTACAGCTTCCTTGGCTTTCTCTACACTTATTCTGATGTTTTCTACTTTTTCGTTTTGATCTAAAGAAATTAAAACAAATGTTGTTAATGGTAAGAACTAGCACTACATTCAAGTATAAAACATTTCATTTTAGAGTTTTTTTTCCAGAAAAATGATAATTTACCTTTTCCTATCTGTCGCAACACCATTGACAAATTCCGTAAAGACTCCTTATTTTTTGCCTGAGGGGTGAAGTACAGTAAGGAAAATTAGTTTGACTGATTGCCTCCATTCAAACAAACACTCCCCACTCTTACTTTTAAGTGTCATGAAATCTGAAAAAAACATCCAACCATCATTATCAATAACAGTTAGAAAGAATGTATGGGGTTAGAAAAGTAGCTTCCAAATCATTGTGTAGTTCCAGAAAAAATAGATACCCACCCCATGGAGGGTCATTGGAAATTGCTAGGGGGAGGGGGGTCTTAAAAGCCAAAATTTTAGAAGCAAAGTATGAAGCTAAACTGGAATTTCTTGGGGAGAGGAGGGTGCAAAACAAAAAATAAAAACCTTCCATGGTGGGAATATGGATATTTTCTGGAACTACACAATGCTGGTAGATATCAAATGTAGTGAATGATGTTTTGTGCAGTTGGGATAGTTTATGACATCTAATTGAAACAAAAGTGGGATCAGAATTTACAGACTGATTAATTGCATTTCGACTCACATGGTTTAAAGCTCCAACAAAACAATTTCTAGCTGCTTCCACTTGTCCATTTTTCCAGTAACACTCCCCAAGACAGTTCCAAGCTTCCACTAGTTTAGGATTCATTTTGACGGCTTTTGAGAGAGCATCCTGTGCCATGGGGTCATACTGGGGCAGCACATTCAGAGCCTTTCCTCTCAAAAATAAACACCTGGCTGTTTCCTCACTGGAAGCTGAATTTAAAGGATTTATTTATCTGTTTAGTTAATAAAGCCAAATATACCAAGGCAAATTCTAGTGCTTGACTCCAGCAATATACAACAGATACCACGCAGCTCTTAACAACCTCTTTGATGCTTTTCAAATTCTTCTTTGCTCTTTCTAGTCGCTGAAGTCTCTTGTAGCATTTAGCATTGCAAATAAATAATTCGGATCCAGAGTTGCGATGTTTGCTGATATTTTCACAGATTGCCGTCTCGATCAAGTGAGGAAGCTCAACTGCACTTTTCCCGAAAATTCTAACCCTCCCAGCAGATGACTAAGTCAAAGTGTCACACAAAAAGCACTTGTATTCACATTCAATAATTTTTTTCGGTGTTTCAGCCCTCCTAACGCACCATGCCATGCATATTCCAACTTCACGGCGCCCGCATCTCTCAAGGAAAAATTTGTGGGAAATTTACAACGCTTATTCTGATTGGTCATTGTAAGACAATACCTCACTCTTCATTGGTCGGATTGCCACGCGAATAAAACAATAGGAAAGGAATGTTGATCTCTGGTAAGCAGGCGCTTGTGGGGGGAGTGAAATACGACTCTCCTAAAAATGACTGTGTGGGAGGCTAGGGGGAAAGGGTCAGTTACAAGAACGATTTCACTTAGTCTAAAAAGTCAGCCATCTCCTTGCTTTAACTCCCTGTAGGGAATAGGGTGATAAGTCAGTCTAAATTGAACTGAATTATTTCGATCATCTTCACTGCTACGACTTAGGCATGTAAATATCAGATACTGTATTTTCTCGATTACACGCCGGGCCTGGTCAACTCGGTCAAATTGGAAATAAATGCCCCAGCGTTTATTCGAGGTACCGGCATTTATTTGAGCCAGAGGTCCGACGTTTATTTGAAACTGAAGCTTTATGTTACTAATTCTTGTCGAAAATTAGTAACAGTAATTTAAAAAGCATTCATGAACCACTACCATACTTCAGCCCCATTTATTTTGCTCATTTGAACTAAAATAAGTTGGCATTATGTATTGTACATGGTACTAGGCAGCCAATTTCCCACCTTGTTTTGAATTGTATCGTAAAAAACAAAATTGGTGACAAATTATTCCTGTTTTAATTAGGTTGTACTATTTTTTGCTATACTTTTAGTGAACCTAAAGTATTGAAGACCAAACAACTAAGCCTGTCGATAATGATAGAAGATACCCCTTATTAAAAAAAAAGTCAGGCGCCAAATAAAAGCTGAGTTCAAATAAACACTGAGTCTACAAGATCTAGTTTTAAATAAACACCCCCGGCATTTATTCGAGAAAATATTGTATGATGACAAAACAAGTTACTCTCACCCTGCACATAATCCAGAACAACCAGTGTCTCCTTCAATTTAGCTTGAGTTTCTTCGTTCTTCAGCACAGCTTTGTCAGTTGAATTGTGCTCAAAGTAATGGTCCCTGAACTCATAAAGTTGCTGTACTGCAACCTGATTCAAATGCAGAACCACTGGTAATGCATACGTATGTATTAAACCTTTAACCCTTCACATATTTAGAAAACCCGAAAATTCTCCTTAGTGATGGTGGTGCATTAAGCTTAATTTGTTTCCAGGATGAGACGGTCAGAATATTTCAATCTGATATCTATTTACAACATCGAGTAATTACCAAGCATCTTTGATTCCAGTACTTGGGAGCACCAAGAAAACAGATCTTATGTCCATTTCTTTAAGTTGGGGAAGCTAGCCAAAAATATTTTTACAATTTTCATCTGATCTAAGAGAGACTGCAACAACTTTTTCCCAAACTAACCTCAGCCTTTTCCAAGGGCCATTCCTCTTTGCTCGGCTTTTCTTCATTAGCTGGCTCTGCTTCCATTTCGGATATTTTTATGCCTTAAAAGCTACTTATTCATCGGATAACGTTCACACAGAAACAACGCATTGTTTGTCACCTTCCCGCCGCCATTTTGAAAGTCGCTGTAATCGCCCCTCGATTCATTTGGCCAGCGGTTATTGTGATTGCACTTTAACTTGTTATAATTCATCATAAGCTGTCTGAGGGAAGGTATTGCCTTTCGGGAGAGGGGACAGTCAAAACAAAAATTATACTACCAGAAACTAAGAAACTTTTAGTCAGTTCAAAAAATATAACAGCCCTGTCTCTGTTTGAAAGAACACTAGAAAGTTGTATAGAATTACCAATAACGGGTTTTCTTCGATTTCCAACTTGCTACAAAATACTCTCACCATCCCACTACTGGTGAAGGATTAGTCTTTTGACATTTTCAATGTAGCTTACACGAAAAGACGGCGTCAAAACAAGCCACGCAATCAGCCGTGTGAGTTTTGTATAGTCTCTCAAAATGGGTATGTTTTGTGTTTTCAGGATTTATAGCACTAAATTTTAGATTCTTTCTGAGGCGATTGTTGTCTTTATACACAGGAGGTTTCTTCTCAAGTTTATTTTCGTCGCTGTTTGGTCAGAAAGAGTTACGGATCCTAATTTTAGGCCTGGATGGAGCAGGAAAAACTACTATTTTGTACAGGTGAGCACGATCCATGAGTTCTTTAGAATCAAAGTTCAAATTGTTGCTTGTTTCTTTATTTTTGGCACTCAAATTTTCTCTTTCTTTTACATTTTAGATTGCAAGTTGGCGAAGTAGTAACAACAATACCAAGTAAGCCGAAGCCTAAGTCTCTTTTGTTAGGATTATAAAGGATTAGGATTATATCCAGATAGTCACTGAAAGAGTGTAAAAGAAATGCTTAGTGTTCTGTCGTTCATATCTTCTTTTATTTGATCAGATACTTGTGTTAGGATACGAAAGTGTGTTTGATGATATTAGAGTGTTAACTCCTGCCACCTCTTGTAAGGCTATATTAAAAATTAGATTTCAGTGTCACTTAATTAGGGTGCTGGGGATGAAATGGCAACGTTTTTAGTTGTATTTGTCGGTCTGTTTAAAAATGATCTCTTTTAGGGGTCAAATAAGCATGGAAAATGCTGATTGATTTCTTCTGGGTTCTTATAATAATAATAATAATAATAATAATAATAATAATAATAATAATAATAATAATAATAATAATAATAATCAACTTAGTAGTTCTTAATTCAAATTCAAATTCCCGCCACTCATATCACGAGTCGCGGGAACATTATGTTATGCACATTATGTAGATTTGACAGTTCTTCGGACATGAAGGATTTCGAAGTATCACTGTGTAATATGGCAATCGGACATTAAGGATTGGTTTAACTTCACTGAGTGAGAAATGCTTTGTTTATTGGTGTTGTTTGTTTGCTTTATAGCCATAGGATTTAATGTTGAGACAGTTACATACAAGAATCTTAAATTTCAAGGTGAGAGAAAAGTTTTTTTCCAACCCTTTCATTTCCAAAAGTGCCAAATTTAACAAGTGATGATGAATACGGGTATTATTCCACAAAAAAAACAGGACCCACTTGGGGTTGGGGGTTGGGGACTGGTGTCTGTGGGGTAAGGAAAACTGATGAACCCAGTCAAAAGCCCCTAGAGTATCAAGAGAAATGCAACAAACTCAACTTACGGGTGACACAAGATTCTGATATTTGGGTGGCTAGTACTGTCATCTGTGTCATCCTTGCTTTCCTGTAATCTTATTACTGGCCAACAGAATGATGTCTTTCCATAACATTCAAAATAGAGAATTTATAGAAGACTATGGTTAAAAATAAAACAGGGACGTATGACCTCAGCTCAGGGGGACTTACTCACATCTGGAAGTGAAGGGGGAGATACAAATAAAGCCGTGAGCTATAGGAAACATGGATTTTGAGTTCTCATCGAACGTTGTTTCAAGCAAACAGCGATGAAATATTTCAATGATTCAATAAAACTATCACCTTACTGTCAATTCTGCTGTCCCTTGTCTTTGATTTCTGCTTTATCTTCTGCAAATATCCCTGTTTCTCCCTGATTCTTCGGTTGAGTTTGATGTGTTTACTTTTACCGCCCGCCATTTTAAAAAACCGCGCATTCCCAGTTCTTTTCATACCCAGTTCTACACAGCCAACTAGAAAACCTCCTAAAGCCACCCTAAAAGCCACTGGGTAGGAAGCGCTTGGGCCGTTGCTAGGAGATTTGTGCCTTTGGCCAATCGTAGGGCCAAAAAGACAATTGCCATTGTTTTTCAAATTTGCCTTCAGCTGGTAAGAGCAAAAAGCTCTTTCCAGTCCCCCAACAGAACCTAATTTGAGTTTTAACTTTTAATCTGTTGCACGACGACCTTCCATATATGGAAGTCCGTCGTGCAATGTTCTTACGAGCTTGGAACCATAACCTGGAAAAGATAGCCTGCCCATTGGGCTTTAGGGCGGCTTTAGGAGGTTTTCTATTTGGCCACGTAGAACTGGGAATGAGTGGTTTTTCAAAATGGCAGGCAGTAATAGTAAGCATATCGAACTCACCGAAGAATCGGGGAGAAACAGGGATATTTGCAGAACATAAAGTAGAAATCAAAGACAAGGGACAGCAGAACTGATGGTAAGGTGATAGTTTTATTGAATAGTGGACATATTTCATCGCTGTTTGCTTGAAAAAATGTTCGATGAGAACTCAAAATCCATGTTTCCTATAGCTCATGATAAAGCCATGATGCTATACCCAAAACTTTACCCAAAAAGCGCCTATGGGCCAACACTATACCAGGGTCCGACAAATACCCAGCCTGGACACCCAGGACAAGTTGAAAAAATTACCGGGTAAGTTTTTTTTTTTCGAAGAAGCCCGCCGGGCCATAGCTTTTGACTGACGTGTTAGTGTGTGCAAATAAATGATACCTATTGGATTTTTACCTTTGGTAGTGATATCTGAAACATTAAAAAAAATAATAAAGATCATCTTGTCGACATGTGGAGAGTTTGGTCGCTCCACGTTTTCTCTGTTTGTAATGCTTCGTAACTTTCAGGCCCAGTTCTCCCACGAAGATTAAGAGGCCAGGCTGCTATACTAATGACAACATGCTTCTCCTTCTTGTGAGCAAAGAGATGGAGAAGTTTGTAACAAAATGTTCCTAGTGTTCTCAATGCTGAAAAAAGTGCAAAGCGCAAGCCAAAATTTAATGATAAAGAATATGATGCCAGAGAGATTTCCAAAAAAGCTGGTTCAAGGAATTTCCCTGGCTTGCACTGGATTCAGAGCAGGGTGTTAAAAGTGTCAAATCTGTTTCGAATCTGTTGTAAGTGGCCGAACATTGATTTGTGATGCACAGAGTCCATCGATTTTAGGAAGTGACAGGTTTGAAAATGATCTTCTTTTACACCTGTGTTGAGAGTACAAATTATGTTGCCTGTGTGATGAGGAATGGCCATATGAATGTACAACAGGATACGCCAGTTGGAAAAGCTACAGTTTGTTTGCAAAAGGAGCAAAAACAAAGGACGAAAAGTGTTTTTAATAAAGAATATCAGTTACAATAAATCCAAGTTTGCTGACTTTGGTTTATTTAAACAACCAGCTACTCTTATTTACTTCCTAAAATAAAATTCCATGAACTCCAATCGGTATGCTTTTTCAGACGTGATATTGGACAACCAACTTGCTGCCGGGCAAGTGCTTTTTGCATGCCACTTGCCCAAAAGCAAGTTTTGTCAAAAATATTTGTCGGACCCTGTATACGCCCCCCCCCCCCCCCCCCCACTTCTTCCATTCAAAACTACCATGCCTTTTTTCATATCCAAAACACATTCTGTTAATGTTTGTCTTACCCCACCACCCTGCCCCGCTCAGAAAAACGACCTGTCGCTATCACTATTCTCTTACGTGTAGCCGAAACCACAGGGCCAAATTTTAAACCTCAAGAAATTGTTCACACCAGTTCACACCAACTCATTGCTTTTTAACTTGAATGAGAATCCTGGGAGTTGTGACATATCATTTCAACATTAAAATATCACTGAATAGTGTCTTTGTTGTTTCTTTCTTTTCATGTCAATGCAAACAGTGTGGGATCTAGGAGGTGAGATGTTGATTTCTAAGTGAATTTTATATTGACACTCCATTTACTTTATTCTACCATTTTTACAAAGATGCTTAAACAGATCAGTTGGCATGGGAATTTAACATTTTCTACTTTTATTTTCAGGGCAAACAAGTATAAGGTGAGTACATGTAGAACCTTACATCTGTGTGTTATTTGTACTCATTGTTTGTGGAAAATGAGAGAGTGATAATCTTCCTCAAACTGCATACATGTGTAACATTACACACCTGCATGGTGCTGCCTTGATTTTTATTGCTATACATGTATACAAGCAATTTTGGGGATACTCATTTCAGTGTTATATTTTTACAGACCTTACTGGAGATGTTACTACTCCAACACAGATGCAATAATATATGTGGTAGATAGTGTGGACAAAGACAGAATAGGCATTTCCAAGCAAGAGTTAATTGCTATGTTAGAGGTACGTACCCTGTAGGTACAGCTGTAGCTTGCAATTTACAAGAAAAAGGGTTGTATCTTTACCCAGTTTTTATGGCATTAAGAAACTATAAATTATAATACTACTCGGGTTTTAGATGCTGGGGCATATCCCCTAGCTTTATGTTCATCATCACCCATGTAATATACACATGGGTAGATTGTTACAATGTAGTGGTGGAGAATGGTAAATTCAAGTCTTTGCAAGATGGCAAGACTGGCATTTTTGTTCTGCAAGGCCAAGACTTTTAGACTGACTAGATTCAGGGATGACTTTGTGAAAAATAATCAAGATTCTGACTTGTAAAACACTGCTCAAACATGGCAAAGCTTTTGCGAGACCCACATTTTTTGAAAAACCATTTACTTTCCTTCATTGTGAAGCAAACTTCATATGTGAGGAAACAACTCAATTTAAGAGATCGGGTTTAAAATAAAGAATTTGAAGATAATTTAACATATATATTCTCTGTCTTTTTCACAGGAAGATGAACTCAAAAAAGCAATTCTAGTGGTCTTTGCCAATAAACAGGTAAATTGAGCAAAAAATTTTGCAAGGTATTGGCCCACAAATAGTCTTTATCTTTCCAACAACTAAACAAAAAAGTGAGTTGTTATAATGCTGTTTCCTCCTCATTTTTGAAAAGGTCCTTAGTGAGATTTTTGTAAAAAATGAAATCTAGTTGTTGTTTTTTGTATCTGGAGCTGAGCAGCTTTTCCAATGCCTCTTTTGATGTCACGCACACAAAATTACTGGTATGCTGTCTCTGCAGTCACTACTTCTGTCCCCATGTTGATATCAGTCATATCAACTGGTATCCATAAAGCAAGGATTAATTTACTGTGTTTATTTTGTCTGTTATCAGGATATTGAAGGTGCCATGTCAGCTTCTGAAGTGTCCAATGCCCTGGGTCTTTCTGCACTGAAGAATCGCACATGGTCCATTTTTAAGACCTCTGCTACCAAGGGGGAGGGACTTGATGAAGCTATGGAATGGTGAGCTGAACTTTATAAAAACACGGGATAAGCCAAAATTAACTGACCAGTGTACGGAAGGTCATGGGTTCGATTCCCGTCGGGGACTCAGATTTTTTCTTTGTCCCACGCTCGCGACAGGTTGAATATTCCATCTTTTCTTATTTCTTCTCCGAGCTTAAAATTCACCATCTTTCTTTATTTATCACCTATAGGGCACTTTAACATTGCTGATCCTAGCAGTATGCAGGACGCGTGTCACCATGAACTCAGTAAATATGACCTATCCTTGCCACGAGTCTCCCAGTAGCTCAGTGGTTAGAGCGTCCAACCGGTGTACGGAAGGTTATGGGTTCAATTCCCGTTGGGGACTCAGATTTTATCTTTGTCCCACGCTTGCAACAGGTTGAATATTCCATCTTTTCTTATTTCCCAAAATTAAAATGTTCAAAACATCATCAGTGTACAGTGCTTGAAAAAACAAAAACCTGTTTTGTGTTTTGATAGGCTAATTGAACTAAAATGTGATATATTTTGTGATGTGGGTGACAGGAGGCAGGGTCTTACATGTAATAGTGACATGTAATTGTGACTTTGTGTTCTATTAATAAGAGTATTTAATGGCATGAGGAGCAAAATCCAGTTTCTGTAGAGAACATTGTGTTGATTTGTTTTGCGTTTTAATTTCAGGTTAGTGGACAGTCTCAAATCAAGACAATGATCAACACAGAGCTTGTTAAAAATTTTATTTAACATTCCACCACTGCTCTTACAGTCAGTAATAAAAAATGCTCTTTTATATTCCCAAAATGGTAAAACCAGACATTTGCAGCTTTCTGTCTTGTATTTTTTCTGCATTGAGAAAGTTAGTGTTGTAGGGTGAGTTCCAGTTGGTTACTACAGGCAAAGGTTTAATATGTAATGAGTTTTGCAGTAACATTGTTGAAAAATAGAGGAAGTTTATGAGAGAATCCGTTGCTCCAGTAGCACCTCGAGGGTAGGGGGGGGGGGGGTGGGGTACTCAAGTAGGTTTTAGGTGGGTGGTGGGTGCCACCTAGGCCTCCAAAATTAGACCTCATTTTAGAAAGGTTTTGCATTTTAAGTGACACTCCATTCTTTAAATAGGCAATTTTCTAATACCCTGTTCTAGATATTTACTTCATTTCAAACCCTGTTTTAAGTTATTTCTTTGTTTTTTCGACTTATACCTCTGAAATACAACTGTTTCTATGCAAACCATGTTTTGTTTTTTTCCCCATTAGTTAATTAGCCATTTACTGATTTTCTTTTAAATAATTAAAAAATTGCTGCAGATATCTTGAATCTTTCATGAGTTTGCAATATTACACCCCATTTTAGAAAATGTCTCACATTGGATACCCCGGTTTAGATCAGGAATCCAAAAATCATGACCCCATTAGGTGGCACATACCCATATAGGAATTATGAGGGAGTGCCCGCCCCCCACCCCCGTCCCTCAGGCAGTAGCTACGTAATGTCATCTTAGTAATATTTTTTTTGCAGTCACCATCATATGAAGTAGAATAGTGCTGTCAAATATGGTTATTTTATAATAATTTTGTAGTGTCCAATATTTAACAAGAGAATATTGTTGCTAATATAAGTTGTGGTTTTACTAAATCCATGAAGTATGTTGTGGAACAATACCACCTTTACTTCCAAGATGTTTTGTTTTCCTTTGTGTATATGGGTATAATAGTCACTTATAATTACTATTACTCTTTGTTTCATGGATAAAATCGATCGAGTTTATGATGGTATATGGTATACAGACAAAGGGATTAGTTTAGAACCTGCGGTACTGTCTTGGCAGGGCAGGGAAATGTTTCAGTTTGAATTTGAGATTGGAAAGTGACATTTCGAGCATCACCCAGCTCTGTGAGAGGGCTAATGCTTCAACCTTCAGCTCTAGTGTTCTAGTCTTCAGCTCTAGCCAGGTTATCTAATGTCAAACTGAAAGGCAAACAAGATGCATTTCACTTACAATAATATTTTATAGCATTAATGTTTTTCTTTGTTTGTACCACACATGTACTTATCTTTGTTTGTTGAAAAATATATCACTTTGTTGTAAAACATAAATATCTGGGGGGAAAAACAGTCTTCAGTCAGTTTATTATCAATTCAAAAATAAATCACCTGTTGGTTATCTGTTGTCCTGGCTTTTGCTTGTTAAAGAGTCCTTCTTCTGGGTGGGGGTGCCTCCCACCTAAAAGTGACAAGGGTGTGTCATACCCCTTAGGGGTTAATCATGATCTTTTTGTAAAACCAGAAGCAAAAGATCACAGATTGAAGTACTTGCCAGGTAGAATTCATTTGGTACCCCTTTATAGGTTGAAAATGAATTCAAGCCACCCTCACCAAACAAGATTCTGGCACCTTTTAGGCATACCTTTAAGCATCTCCAACAGCGCAACCCCCCCCCCCCCCCCCCGCCCCCCCGCTTCTGACCTGGCCTTCCACATGAAGCCCAAGCGTAATAAATTATAAGAGTTTGTATGGGAAATCAAATCAAACTGAGAATTCCTATCAATTAATAAATAAACTTTACAAGGTAAAGCTCTTGAATGAGAAGGTAAAATGTTATGTGGTGTTGCTTGCTGTATTTCTGGGAAAGTTTAGCATCTTTGTAGAGGTTTTAAGTTTTCCACCCTAACATTGCAATAGTACTTGTGTACAAGACCAAAAACCCCTCCAAAGGCACTAAACCTGCACAGGGTACCACCAGGTAACATTTCATCTACTTTATTAAACAGCTTTACTTTTTATTGCTGGGAATTCTCAGCTCGATTTTCCATACAAACTCTTATATTACGCTTGGGTGGCCTGCGGGCCCTCCCGGGCACCATGTTTATTGATACACCAAAATAACAATACATGAAGTACTTACCAAGAATTATTCTAAGACTTGAGCCTTCAAGCACCACCGCTGACAATTAACAATCATGGCGGCCAATTTGCGACATTTCACACAGAATTTGAGAGTCATCTTTCACCGTTCTCAACAGCCCTTGTCGCGAAAATTAAATATCCGTCTTCTCTCTGACAACATCGTAGACAGCATAGGCACCGAACCACCCATACCCGAATACAAAGCACCTCAAAACGAACCAACAGATCGCAAACGGGCAAGACTGCTCTATCAGAGTAGGTAAGAAAAGATTTTTAAACCATCTATTGTAGGGGAGTACAAGACTATTTTGTTTTTCAGAACTTCATCATGGTTTTAAAATTGTGTGATTTGTTTCATTATTTTGCTCCAGGAAGCGTGGTATGCTGGAAAATGGGCTATTGCTGAGGTAATCTAAAGACATATTTGTATTTCGATTACATAACGTAACGAACACCTTTAACATTAACCTGCGTGCAGACGCCTCCTATTTCCTTTGTTTAACTACATGTTAAATGAAACAAAGGGAATAGGAGAAGTCTGCATGCACGCTGTGCTAACGTATCCTCGCAAATTTTCTGTACACAGTTTTCATGCGCAAGTTTCTCGGCGCATTGTATGTGGAAGAATGAACAGTTATAAACTTCCCCTTCATTGGGATAAAAATTAGGTTTAACACCACCCTCCCCCACCCCATGGAAAGGGTAACTGGGTTAATCATGGCAGCTGTATTCAAAGTGACATACCTCTGGCCATTTTCTATTGTTCAAATGAAGTATTCAGGTGAGAAGACATTGAAAAATGACTTCAACTCAACTTGGACTTATGATGAACAAAACTGCCATGATTGATGATGCAGCCTGTGAACAGGCTCCTTAATGGGAGATAGAGCTCAAGGATTATTAGTGAGCGGAGTGAGTGATGTGAGGCTGGGGAAGGAGGTGACAGAGCCTGTAGACTTTTTAATGAGACTGCCTCTCCTCCTCCTTGTAATTTACCTGTGAGTGATTTGTCACAACATTCATGCTCCTCATGTGCATGCAGGTTAGGCACTAATGAATACCTTTAATCTTTCTGTTCTCAATATTTAGTAACTGAAAGGGCCAACAATCTCAGACAGCGTCAAGTATTTCATCCTTATTGTGACTTAGTTAAGGGGTGTCATATTACACTCCTACCTTCTGGTGATGGTTACCTCTCTACAGTGACAAGTAAACTTCGTCCCTAAGTTGGCTGTTGTAGAGAGGTTTAACCCTGCTGACATTTAACCTGTTAAACTAACTCATTGTCTTAAATTCACAGCACATTTGCAGATAAACACTTGAACAATTTAAGTGATTCCCTGTTGGATGAGTATGACCGGCTGATCAACATGCCAAGCAATGACTGGGAGATATACTATTGGATCACAGAAAAGAAAACCACACCCGAGGAATATGATAACCAGATTATGGACATGCTGAAGAACCATGCAAAGAACAAACAAATGGAAGAGCGCATAAGACAACCAGACCTTCAACACAAGTGATGACTGAAATGCTCATCTCTTTAAACTCAGACTTGTTTGCCAAATGACCCAAGGTTGTTTACACCATGCTGAGGAAAATTTCAAGGAGCCCGAACATCAGAACTTATGAGCTCAGGGTTTCGAATCACTGATTTCAGTTTCCTAGACATCTAGGCTTCCAAGCTGTTAGGCAGCTGTCATTTGCAAGAATACGATTGTTAACAATCACATAAGATAACCTAAACTTCAACTAAAGTGGGGATGAGGTCTGCAGCAACAAATATTAGCCTGAGAACGTAGTTTGAGGGCTTAAATGAAGTTTGCACATCATATTTCCAAGGGTACCTATCACACATAGCGCCGGAGACAAAAGGACTGTTTTTACAGTACAATGCTAAATTTTGAGCGAAAATTGCCAAAAACGGGCACTATGCGCTGACAGGCACCAGCTGATGAGAGACACTCTTGATTGATTTCAACCAATGGGAGCACGCCAAAATTTAGCATTGTACTATAAAACTAACAAGATATTTGCATCCAGGAAGGTGTCAAAATCTTGAAAATGACAGAAATCTAAATTTTGCTTACAGTAATAGTAAGCTGTGACTGATTAGGGTGCAGCTAGCAGGTCCTTGGGGCCAGTTGGCTTTATTGTAAATGTGAGAGTTCTGAAGGATATTATTCAGTGTTGTCAAATACTGTTCGTAAATCCCTTGCTGGAAGTATTGAAGGTAACTTACGATACCTGGTGTAAAAGCATGGTTAAATAGCTAGATTTTACAAACCTTGATCTCTGTATGTTACATAATAATCATTGAACACTACTGGAGAATAGAGTGCATGTCACTGTTTAAAATTCTTATTATACACATGGTGGAAAGTAATATCTGTATGGTCTGCACATGTGCACTCTGTTGTCTCCTCACAGCAAATTCCTCTCTTAGCTTGCAGGCCTTTTCTTGGAAATGATAGACATAACATTGAAAGCATCAATAAATAACACTATGAAGGTTTCTTGTTGTTTGATCCTTTTTATTTTGTTAAATTGTTCCATGTAATACAAGTTATGTGCTAGGAATTAATGCTCTGTCAAACATACACACCTTAACAACTTCTACTTAATTATTTCTGTGAGGGAAAGAGTTACATGTGAATGAACCTATTTTACATGGCTTTAGTGAACCAACTTTCACATCTCATGCATAGATTCAGAACTCAAGGCCAACGTTTGAACCTTCTAGCTTAGTGCCTGCTGATGTTCACTGATTGTCATCATGAAGGATAACAGCCATGTCAGAATTCTGTTTGGTGCAAAAAAGATTATGCTGTCCATGCCAAAAAGTATGAAAAAGGTGTTTGACATCCTTTTTTCACCCATCATTCTGTTTTCCATCCTTTCTGTTTTTCTGGTATTTGTGACACCCATTTTCCATTTTAAAGTGAAAATGAAAAATCTATCCATTTACATCTGAGTATTCAAGTGCCTATCACCAAGTGCAGTCACCAAATCTCTGAATAAGTTTGTCCTGATCTGAAAGGTCTTTCTGAACTTTCTTTCTCATGTAAAAGATGGGACAGTCTCGGCTGAAATAGAAAACATTTGATTAATAATCAAGTTGTACTAAATAAAGTTGTAAGGAATCAAACAGAGATGTCTCCCCATTGACAACCAAATCGACAGATGTAATAATCATTGCTCACTTAATGTGCTATATTATGTAAAACAACTTTCTCTTGCAACTTGCAATGTACTGCTGTGTTTGCTGCCCCAAACCTTAGACTTTCATTAACCGGCTGTTGCCATATGGCGACCACCGGTTTACAAAATGGACACAGTTTTTTCTTTTTTTATGGTCAGTTGGCTTAACATACGAACAAAGTGCTGTAAAGCTTGTGGTATGGGTACTCAAGAGCGGTACTGTCTTATATAAGTCGCATGCTCATATTAGTCTGCTGAATGTTACCTTCGTGTGTTCTTGTCTTTTAATTTACAGTATTTAAGATATGAACGGCGAAGGGTTGTTAAGTTTGGGGTTTCTGTATTTGTCTTGTATAATGCATGCGCAACTGAGTAACGCAGCTAATAGGATTGAATGTGAAATTGGCTGTGTTGTCTGATCTTGTTAGTGGTTATGGTGAAAATTTTTTTAGCGCAGGAGTTTTGTTATGGGGATTGACATTTTGAGGGATGTAAAAATGTGGGAATGGAAGGATTTGTGTGAGGAGCATATCACGCTTCTGTGAATGTGATTTGCTTTGAAAGTTGCATTTTGCATAGCAGCGGTGTAATATTGTGCTGCGTGAGAGGCAGTTTCCTTAGCATTTTATGGGGGGACGGTTTCCGAAGTGGATTGTAAGTTTTCTCATTGGGTAACCTGTATTTCGCAGAGGAGAGAAATGACAGCTGTGTTTCCAGCTTATTAGCGCGGTAAGGAACGGTGGTTTAGGAAGAGAAGGGATTGGCACTGGTAAGATGATGCAATTAGTGGATTGCACCATTGATACATCATAGTTCTTGAGAAGGGAGAGAGATGAGTGTTTATTTGACGCGAGAAGTTGATTTTAATTGCATAAAGACAAGGGAATCGGTCATTAATAAGGGAATCAATTAATAAGGTAGCTTTTACAAGTCTTTAAGTCAGAAAACAACTGAATATTATCAAGCGATGGGTGTGGTTTGCGAGTGGTGTTGGTTGGGTTTGAGGTAATTTTGTAAGCCTGGTACGTAGCCGTTCCGAGTCAACTTGTTTACTTTGCATGGGGATTCCAGGGTTAGCAAACCGGATTTAAACAGCACGTCATGAGATATGCCTTAACGTACCCCCTGACTCTGACAATCTGCTCGAGCTCGTGTTTATCAAGCGTTATATTTTGATTCTACTGCTATGTTCACTGTTTGTATTCACCATCTAGGCACAACAGTAAATATTTCATCATCCCTTTGTAAGCATCCTCAATTGTGGGCAAATATATACCAACATTCAACGTTTGAGTGAATTTGCATTTTTCAGCACAAATAAAAGCGATAAGAAGGATAAGCTGAGTCATCAGAGTTTAAACATTACGTCATCCAGTAACGCTATAGCTAAAATATTGTGTCACACAATCACACTATTCGTCACACCGGTTCGTATAAATACAGGATCGCGCTAACATTTGTGAAACCTAGGGATGGGGAGGGTCAGAATGGCTGGTTAAAATGCCCATTGGGCTTTCTTGTCTTCCGCTAAATTTCCCTGCTAAAGTAGGAAATGTTGTTTTTTCCTTCTTAAATGTTTACTGTCAAAGCCACCAGTCAAGACTGGATCACCATTTTGTTGTTGACCATGTTTTGAGAAAATTTGAACTTCTGATAGATGAAGTTCCGTCCAGTCAAGCATTGAATTTATAATTAAGTGAAAATCAATTTTTTCCCCAAGAAAAAAACTTACTGCTTGAACAGATATGACTGTGAGTCAAAATTCATAAAACACAAGTTTACCAAACAGGTGGGCCAGGTCACAATTAACAGCACCACAAATTAATATAATTGTCATCATTATCATAACCATTTTCTTTTGATATGAATCAAGTTGCTACTACTTCAAAATAATGTCAGACAACTGTCTTACCACCTGCAGTGATAAGGTAATACTCACCTAGTACAGAGCACATCAGCATGCAAGCTGCCCTGACAGTTTTGACACTGAGTCCATAACCTGGCAAACTTTTCTTCTAATGAATTCAGGTGTGCAATCTCTTTCTGGAAAAGAGCTGACTCTCTTGACTTGCAGTGTTTACAAACAGCAGCACCTGAGTGTTAAACAAGAGAATTTTCTCGTTATTATGGCTGGTTTCCTTATTATGATTGCTACGATCGCTGCAATCACTGGACAAAATGTTCAGTAATCGTGGCGACCATATGGAAACCACACTTCAGTGATCATACAGGGTCTGGAAGGGGGGGTCCTGATCCCCCATTCCCGCTCCTTTTTCACGAGAATCACGCATCCCGCACTTTTTTCATCGCTATCCCGAATTTCGTTTTTCTTTCCCAAAAATACATGAAAAAAGACTAATTTCTGCAAAAGCTGGCCCTTTCGAGTGATATTTTGCACTTGCTTGGTTGATTCGCTTTTGCCACCATAACATTTATTTGGGTATGACGATTTCCCGAATTCCCAACAGACAGGCAACAAAATCCCACATCCCGTCCCAAAATTTTGGCAAATCCCGCTTCCCTGGTAGCAGTAAAATCCCGAATCCTGTCAAGATATTTTTCGTTTTCCTGAATCCCGCACCGTACTTTGGTCAAATCCCGGATCCCGAGAATACCCCTCCAGACCCTGATCATAGTGATCACAGCATTTCACAACGATCGCTGAAGAGTGGTTTCCATATGATTGCAATGATTTCTGAACTTTTTTTTTTCAGTGATCGCAGCAATCAAATGGAAATCAGCCTTTAAATCTCTTGGAGAGAGGCACAACACCCACAGCCTTGCAAAGCAGAACACTCCCTTGTCAAGTCAACCTTCAAAATTCAGTCTTAAAGTCTATATTGTAATGTGAATGAAGTCCTTAATTGAGACCATTTGTAAGTTCTGGCTAGAGATTTTGAGTCTATGGATAAAACCCTGTAGTATGACCGTTTAACCCTTTAATCCCCAAGAGTGATGAGCATCAAATTTCTCCTTACAATATTACTAGTTGATCAAATTTTCAGGTCACGAGAATAAAGTAAATGATCGTCAGACATGAAATGTGTTGATGTTAAATCAAATTCTCTCAACTAGTAACATAAGAAACATATGGAGAACAGTGAGGAGAATATGCATGTAGATATTGGAGCTTAGAGGGTTAAGTGACTATTGAGCACCACGTTCTTCCCTTTTCATGTGGTGCTGTTTGTTGTGATGTTCAAGGTGGCTTTAACTTTTGAGTTTGTGGATGAAATCCAAAAGTGCGCATCATGGTGCTGTTTCTTATTCTGTACAATATAGCCCTGCGGAATGTTTTTTTTTTTACATTTAACTGAAGAGTATTAGGGGATACCACTGTCACCACTCTGTGGTCCTCACCATCATCATCCAAGACTGATTTACATCCAATACAAGTGCTTCTTTTCTTGGTGAACATGGCTAGCTTGCCCACTTTTGACGTGACAATAGTTTTTGTCAGGGTATGCTGACCCTCTGCAGCAAGAAAAAGAGAAAAGAAATTAATTATCAAGTCATGCAAAGGGCAAGGGAGGGGGGTCAGATCTCCCTGCTTCTCATACCCATCACCCCTGATAGCTTGGTGGCTCCTGACACTTAGAGCATTGGTACTGACACGATGTTGAACACTTTTCTTGTCTCCTACTTCCTGCATCTGACAGGTGCTGTTTAGGTCAAGGCTGACAACTGGTTCCTTCGTGGGGAATAGAGCCAAAAGCAAGGCTCCAGGAAGAGAGGGTGCAAAGGACACTGTAGACATTCTGTTGAAGCCTCCATTCCAGGACCTGTTTTTCTCTCCCACTATTGAAAATGTCAATTTTCTTTTTACTCTATATCCTGCTGTTTTTTTCCTTCTCCTGTTCACAATCCCTGGTTCCTACCCCCACCTCCCCCACCCCCCACCACCACCACTCCACACACATGAATTTCAGTGTATCCATTAAAGAACTTTAGAATAATCACTTACTGAGAAGTACAGAAGTTGCCTTCGCCTCTCCTAAAATTGGCTCAAATATTCTAAGCAGTGGATTTGACAGCTGGTTCTCCAGATAGTACTTTGTGTCGATAGGAATGTTGTTTTCCAGAACGTAGATAGGGTCCTGTATTATATGCCAAAAAAGAAAGAATCAAGTAACAAAAAAAAAGATGTGGTACAATGTAGTGATAAAGTAAAGTACTGCTCAGGTTACTGAGGTAAGTGATGTAGGAACCATTGGGGGTGCAGGGATGGCGCAGTGGTGAGAGTGCTCGCCTCCCACCAATGTGGCCCGGGTTTGACTCCCGGTCCCGTGGCTGGTTTCAAGAAGCCCTCATAAGATAAGATGTGTCCTATGTATTGTTGGAAAACAAAGCCTGTTGTTAAGAAATAATACTTAAGATTCATCTTTGGCTAAGGACAGCTTTGTGAATCCTGCCCCCGGTGTCATGTGTGGGTTGAGTTCGTTGTTGGTTCTCGTCCTTGCTCCGTGAGGTTTTTCTCCGGGTACTCTTGTTTTCCCCTCTCCTCAAAAACCAACACATCCAAATTCTAATTCAATCTTGGAGGTGTCCCCAATTAGCATTTTGCATTCTAAATACCGTTGACACCTAAATAAAGTGATTTATTAACTATTTTCATATTATTTTCTTTCCTCACCTCTGCTTTTTCATAAGCCTTCTCTCCCTTTGCACCTGCAATAATGACGTATGGAACTCTGTCACCTAGCTTGGGAGCTGAGCCTGCATCACGCTTCCGCATTCTAGCAAACACAGCAACAGTACTTAATGTGCAATTGAAACCATTACAAAACATCAGATGAAACACTTACTACAAATAATGGGTGATAATCTAGTGTTGGGGGGCAGGAGAAGGGGGTAGGAGTGACCTTTTTCCTCAGTGCTACCAAACTTGGGCTTAGAACTAGGGTGCCAGCCAGGTACTTGGGGAAGATGTTTCACAATGAAGCCCTGCCATAATTAAAGCTACACTTTGGCCAATTATCTCACACAAGTGTGATGCCAAGGTTTCACTGTTTGTGAGGTTTTGCTACAGTTCTGATTTAGTAACATACCTTTCTGCCAGCTCAGAATGTGCCTGTTTTCCAGCATATTCATCTCCAGTCTTAGTCAATTCTTTTGTGATGACCAGCTGTGAGATATCAATTCTATTGCACAGTAAGTCTGATATGACTTGTTTGGTGTATTCCACTGCTCCCATGGGGTCCCTGTGCAAACACAACAATGTTACTCCATGAAGAATTATTATAACAATGAACGTACATCTTCGCAGCATCAGTCTTCACTCTCTGAAGACTGAGCCATTATTTCATGGGTAAAATAAGCTTGGCATGAATTAAGAACTGACTAAAGCCCAAGTATGAAAGCATTGACTTAAATATCTGATACCTTTCAATGAGAATTTTCTGTAGACATGAATTAATCAGGTTAGCAACAAGTGGACAGTTGTCTCTCCTGACCTGCAATAAAACATGAATAAGCAAGTAAATAAACAATCATGGATCCAAACCTGCTGTTGTTAATTAACATTGGACAGAATAATGGGCACAGGAACACAATGTCATTTAACCCTTTAAGCCCAATAGTGACAAGCATCTAATTTCTCCTTACAGTATTAGTGTTTATCAAACATACAGGTCATGAGAATAAAGGAAATGACGATCACTGATTTGATTTTGAATCAAATTCCCCCAACTAGTAAAATAAGAAATATAAGGAGGATATGGATGTTAATATTGGGGATTAAAGGGTTAACGGAGCTTATTGGCGGCCATCACCAGCTTCAATACTTGGTGTGTTTTCAATATACAGGTTAAGAGAGGACAACAAACAGTAAGCAAGCAAGGTTGAACAAGGTTTGGAGAAAACACACTGACAACATAGCCTACTGAATTGCACAATGCCGTGCTGAAGCTTGTTCACAGCGCCAAGCTCAAAGGGTGCCATAGGCCTGTCCCGCAAGGAAAGTGACGTTGTTTCTCCCATTTCTTAATGCTTAAGAATATATGACATTACGCTTACAGTTTCAATTCCCTTGCAGTCCATCTTATCATGTTTATCAGCCTTAGTGAAGTACAGGCCTGCATAACGCTTCTTACTGATCAGGAGATAAGGAAAGTACACCTGCAATTTAAAGCCAGAGAGGACAAATATCAAGTCAAACTGCACGGCTAACAGCTATTTGTTAATTCATGGACAAAAGAGCATAAATCACACGGGTGTTATGAATGCGAATGCCGAATGTGCGCCTACATGTCAATACGTTTCAAAAACCACGACCATTTGAAGAACATCGAGCTAATAAAGCATTCACAGTTGCAGCCCCCTCCCCCCCCCCCCCACACCCCCGGGAGTTGCAGGTCAAAATGAGTCTTAAGATTTCGAACATCCGTTTAGCGTGACTAGTTAGTTTGTCATGTTTATAAATAACAGCGCTATATACTGAGCTAACAGTTTACTTCAGTACGATTTTCGATCAGCTTGCAACAACAGTTAACAGCTTCTGTTGGATGGTCAAATATTCTCATGGTTACAAACTTTAGTGGTTTTAATCGATCAAAGGGTCTTAGTTTTCATACTACGAAAACTAAGACCTTGTCTAAAATACAAGAGCTGTAAGCCATTTCCCACCTAAAATGCCTTGCCAAGCGTTGGACTCTACGTCACTTGATATTTTAAAGTATCATGTAAAGATTTGCAAAGACATTCCTTGGCCAAGACATCGTCATTATCATCAATAACTTATTCTGTCACGCAACTGAATTCTTGGTCGTCACTAACAAAATTTGGACATGCTGTGCGAAGTCGACTTGTGTCCGATTTGTGCCTTGTAGGGCAATATCCGGCCTCTAACTCTTTAACTAGTAGTAGATTTTGCTTGGGTATTAACCATGTAAAAGTTGTCATTCAATATTATTAAAACATTCATGGCAACGCGTTCAAACAACCGTCCACCCACGAAGCAAAACAACGGCGAAGAAGCGACGTGGTCTTTCATATATGTAAATGTTGTGTAACCCGTAATTTTGATAGTTTACAAATTGGGGGGGGGGGGGGAAGTCTTAGTTTTCGTACTACGAAAACTAAGATGGGGTCTTAATTTTCGTACTACGAAAACTAAGATGGGGTCTGGGGTCTTAGGTCTTAGATTTCATAACACCCTAAATCACACAGCTAAATCTCCAAAACCATCCTTGTGAGGAATCATATGCATTGTGTTCTAGAAAATATCCATACCCCCTCTACCCTCCCCTGCCCCCACATGGAAAGTTTTTTTTGATTGAACCTTCCCCTCTCCCACCATTCCAGTTTAGCTTCTTACTTTCCTTTTACTAATTTGGCCTTTAAGACCCCCTCCCCTTAGAGTTTCCAGTGACCTTCCTTGGATTGGACATAGATAATTATTTTCTGAAGCCACACAATCTCAGTCAAGCACTCTATTATTTCTTTCTTAACGATTATTTCCCATTATACATGTTTCTAAGTGACCACCTTTTCTGAAAGTGGTTGGTAACAGAAGATTCAACTATAATTTTTATATGAAAAGCAAAGGTTTTTTTAATCCTAGCACCAAGAAAATTATAGCTGTTATCTGTACAAGGCTTCAAATTATCACTGCACAAATGAGGAGGATCATGTAATACAGACCAACGACACCCTTACCTTTTCAAATTCAAGTTTGATGGGTTTCACAAAATGTCCAGAGACATACGATGCAGCTTCTTTTCCAAGCTCCATACTCTCTGTGACAGACTCCACTCCAAATTTAACCATCACAGAGTCAGTGTCACCATAAATGACCTTTGCATTTGTCTTGTAACCATTCTCAACTGTGTATTTTGACTCCACAAGCTCTCTGGTTCTGTCGATCATCATCCGTCCAAACGCTGTTACACTCTGCAAGTGGTTGAGTCAAACTCTTAATATAACACGGTAACAAAGAACAATCCTCAAGAAGTATAAATAACACAAAACTGAATTCATGATCGATACTAGAGAGGACACCCTGTTGTGGATATTGATAAGTGGTTGTTAATCTAGACCACCCCCTAGTGACAGGTGCAAGTGAGGCCTGGCAGCCATACTTTTTCTAAGACTAGAACTATGTGTTGTTTAACTATAGCATGATGGTCAAATGTCAATGACACAGCCTCTAAACTATGATGCTGATAATCACAAGATTTTTAGTAACCAATGAGCAGCTTACATGTTTCAGTGTGTGATATTCTAGGGCAGTGCACTTTGTTTATTCCCGCATTATAGCCTAGGCTACGCCAGCTAGTACTGAGTATTTCGCGCATTATCACTAGCCTTTCCGTTCTACGGCATTTTACAGTTTTAATTCCTTTTTTGCCCTCCCACTCTCTTCCTCGGACAGTCTTTTTGTTGGTGTTGTTTAAGTCCTAGTTTGTACTAGTTGTTGTAATCTTTAATATTTAATTTAGATATGTTGAAATTATTGTTCTGGTTATATCGTGCAGTATATTCTGTATAATATTATCAATAAAGACTGCCAGACGCCAAACAGTGCACATGTGGTGGTTTAGGAAACTCCTACACAGAATCTCAATAGAATCCTAACTAACCAGGATGTAATGAGTATTCTGATCAGATCCTATAGGGAGCCTACGAGATCCTACGAGATCCTCTAGGATATTCTTTAGGAACCTGTGCTTGATCCTGTAAGATTTTTTGTTTTTTGGAGGAAAAATGATCACCTGTGAAATTGGTAGACAGGGCAGTTTACCAACTTGGGCTCCAGTAAAACCATACACTGAGTTAGCACTTAGCTTTAAAGCCAGCTGTCGACCATCAAGAACCTGAGTGTAATAAAACAAGAGAGCAGGCTATTAGACTGTTTCATAACAAAAAAGGATGGGATAACAATATTTGCACACACCACCAGACAATCCACCCCTATAAGAGAGCACTTTGGGTTGTTCGTGGACTGTTTTGGTGTCCATCTTCCATCTGAAATTAACTTCAAATTCTAAATCACCTTTAAGTGATCGAAGGAGACTAATGTCATCACTGCTTTCATCAAATTTCAAGTATATGTACATGCACTGCATCAGCACACAATTACATAGTAGCTCTTCCCATGCTGAGGTTAATATTGTTATAATAGTACTAATTAACTGATAGGCACATTTGAAATTGGATTGTCACAGTACGCTTAGCGTGACATGCCATTGCGTTATGTATTAGGCTATTTCCAAACTTTCACTGTCATTGCCATAATTATATGGGCATGTGTACTTTTCGTCGCTTTGATCCCTAGCACATGGCGAGCAAGCGAGGTTAAAGAAGATGTCTTCAGGCCAAATAACTCATGTGTAATGCATTCATTTTCCACCATGGATGTTCAATTTTCATGATATAAATGTTATTTGTAATATTAACAGTATTTTATTTAGTAAATCTTTTAAATTTAGCTCAAATCCACTGCACAAAACTTGCTCACTTTTTTCTTGAATGGGTCTGTTTCTTTCTTTAAATCTTCCTTAGCCCTAAAGCCAGAGACAGAAAAAAAAGATGGTATTGTATCATTATATCAAGAACAGCTACTTAGACGGGATGCTGTAGTCTTCAAAACTTACTTTTTTCTTGCAGACAACAGGTTCTCCAGGATTTCAGGAAGAAGTCCTTTTCTGACTGATGCCTTTACAAAATAATCTCCAGAGGGCGTCTTGATAAACTCATCTGGTTTCATACTGGAATTTTAATAACATTTTATTTACATATTTATAATCACTGTAAGTCGTTAACTAATAAGCACTTTCTGAATGAGAAAATGTTCAGGAGTGAGTTTTCTTTTGTCTGCACCACTTGTGAAAGGTGAAGAAAGTTTAAGGTTTAATGATTTGGGGGTGAGTATTTCCACACAGCTTTAGCCCTTTAAGCCCCAATATCCCCATGCATATTCCTCACTGTTCTCCACATATTTGTTATGTTACTAGTTGGGAGAATTCGATTAAACATCAACACATTTTGTGTCTGGCGGTCACTTCCTTTATTCTCACCACCTGTATATTCGAGCAACTAGTAAGTTATACTGTAAGGTGCAAGGAGAAACTAGATGCTTGTCACTTTTGGGGTTTAAAGGGTGAAACTGCCCGTGCCTCACTTATGGCACCAGTCAAATCTAATTTGACAATCTATACACAGAAACCCTATTCTCAATGTTTTGAGAATTCAGGATCTAGTTTTGAGGGTCGAGTTTCAAGTATTGAGCTTTGAGACAATCACAGAATTTTTCAAAGAACTTTGGATAGGGATTTTGAGGATGTGATTTATTTCTTGAATACAGTTGCTGAATAATAACAAAAATGTCTTCTTCCTATCAGATACCAAATACTGCCTCAGATGATTAACTGACAAGGGGACTCTTCATGTTGTATGAATGACTGCTTACTCTTTAAGATTGCTCTGATGCAGAAGAGAAGTGTAGCACAAGTTATGGGCCATCATGATTGAAGGATACAGTGATGCAAAATCAAGGGTGGCTACTGGCATGTCATAATACCTGGAAATGGAAACAAACACAATTATAACTACAGACAAAAAGGTCTTAGCAGCCAAAAAGAAGCATTGCTGATCCTAGCAGTACGCAGGATGCATGACAGAACAAACCTAGTAAATATGACCTCGCTCACCAGTAGTCTCCCAGTAGCTCAGTGGTTCTAAGAGCATCCGACTGGTGTAAAGAAGTTCATAGATTTGATTCCCATTTAGTACTCAGATTCTTTCTTAGTCCCATGCTAGCAACATTCTAAATATTCCATCTTTTCTCATGATAAGGCGGTTCCAAGAAACAGCTTTAATAGGAATCAAACTCATGAGCTTTTGAGTCCAGCTGAAGCCAACACTATGATTTGGCCTTACCCTTTTGATGGTTCAATGACAGTAGCTCCAGTATATTCCTCTCCTGCTTCTGCCTTGTGCGCAGGAAGCAGCAAGTCTTGTTTCTTGGACTACAGGAGGAAAATTGCTAGATTTTAGAGCCCAGCATTTGAAATCTAAAACCTGGATTGGAAATACTTGAAGGTCAGTGTTTTTGGTATACCCTGTGTATGAGTAGCCAGCCACATTATTCATGTGAAAAAAGGTAGCATACATGTAGGTCCACGCAAACTATTAACTGTTGACATTATCGTAAAGAATATTTTTGACATTTCTGACTAAGAACTAGTCAAAATATATTCCCGCAATACATTTGGTCATAATGCTGCACTTTCTGTGCAAAGAAATAGTTTCTACCCTTCACACCTAATGATGTCTGTTACACTGTTGCTCATTTTTGAATACGAATGAATTGCAACACTGTTACCTAATAATAGAGATGACGGTTATTATGTTTTATAACGTGTTATGTAAGTTAAAAAAATACCATTCTCAGAAGCTGTGAGACAACTTTAATCTGCTGCCCTCTGGACAACAGATATCCCAATGGTACACCAGTCACACGTGCCATCTCCATGTAGTTTATGATGCACATCAGTTTTTCCAGCAACCTCAGAGGTAGAATTGCATCTTTCATGCAGTAAATAGCCAGTCTGCGACGAGTTTGATCATTCCCATTCTATAGTGCAAGTAAGTATTAATTGCAATGATTTGCAAAATTATTATCACTTATGTGCCATGTACTTTGCCGACTTGCATAAATGTGACACCTATGTCACAACTCTCATAAATCTATTACAACGTGGGAACAGGCAGATAGGGTGCGTTTGACATTTATGAAGGATTTCTTTTCAAACGCCCTATCCTGGGGATAAAAGTGTCAGTTGAATCAGGTCAAATCCCCTCATTTAGGCGACTTATTTTAATTAAATAATACTTAAATTAAATATTATTATTATTAATACTAATATTAATAGTACTTTAATTAAATATATGTCTAGCAGGAAACTTCGCTCCACCAATAAAGAACTGTTAGTAGTCCCGAAGAACAATCTGGAAACCTATGGAAATTGTACTTTTACAGTAATCGCACCTATACCATGGAGTACCTTCCCAGATTGATAAATAAATAAATAAATAAATAAATAAATAAATAAATTATATTACCGTAGAACCACAGCATGCTTAAGTACTTTTAAGAGTACAGTGAAGACTCTTATACCTGGCACGTTTTTGGATGGACTTTTAGGGGTTGTGCTTCTGGTTGTGGCACAACCACCACAACCAGCTCCATTTTTAGGGGTTGTGCTTCAGGTTGGGGCACAACGACCACAACCGAGATGGCTGTAGAACAGTACACAGTGTATTTCACTGGGAGGGCAAAATAGACAGCTAGTAAGTATAATAAGAAAACCCTTTGTTTAAAGTGGGTAACACTAAATACTGCACAGCAGTAATAAACTTGTTTCACTCTAGCTGCACCACATTTCAGTGCTTCCCTCTCTCTGAAATTATTCAATGGAACATTGAATTTCATTAAATCTTACAACTCTCACAACCCTCACAACTGCCACAACCCTCACAACTCCCACAACCTTCACAACTTCCACAACCCTCACAACCTCCACAACCCTCACAACCTCCACAACCTCCACAACCCTCACAACCCTCACAACCCTCACAACCTTCACAACCCTCACAACCCTCACAACCTCCACAACCCTCACAACCTCCACAACCCTCACAACCCTCACAACCCTCACAACCTCCACAACCCTCACAACCCCCACAACCCTCACAACCTCCACAACCCTCACAACCTCCACAACCCTCACAACCTCCACAACCTCCACAACCTCCACAACCCTCACAACCTCCACAACCCTCACAACCTCCACAACCCTCACAACCCTCACAACCCCCACAACCCTCACAACCTCCACAACCCTCACAACCTCCACAACCTCCACAACCCCCAAAACCTCCACAACCCTCACAACCCTCACAACCTCCACAACCCCCACAACCCTCACAACCTCCACAACCTCCACAACCCTCACAACCTCCACAACCTCCACAACCCTCACAACCTCCACAACCCTCACAACCCTCACAACCTCCACAACCCTCACAACCTCCACAACCCTCACAACCCTCACAACCTCCACAACCCTCACAACCTCCACAACCCCCACAACCCTCACAACCTCCACAACCCCCACAACCTCCACAACCCTCACAACCTCCACAACCCTCACAACCTCCACAACCCTCACAACCTCCACAACCCTCACAACCCTCACAACCTCCACAACCCTCACAACCTCCACAACCCTCACAACCCCCACAACCCTCACAACCTCCACAACCCTCACAACCTCCACAACCCTCACAACCTCCACAACCCTCACAACCTCCACAACCTCCACAACCCTCACAACCTCCACAACCCTCACAACCCCCACAACCTCCACAACACTCACAACCTCCACAACCCTCACAACCCTCACAACCTCCACAACACTCACAACCTCCACAACCCTCACAACCCTCACAACCTCCACAACCCTCACAACCCCCACAACCTCCACAACACTCACAACCTCCACAACCCTCACAACCCTCACAACCTCCACAACACTCACAACCTCCACAACCCTCACAACCCTCACAACCTCCACAACCCTCACAACCCCCACAATCTCCACAACCTCCACAACCCTCACAACCTCCACAACCTCCACAACCCTCACAACCCCCACAACCCTCACAACCTCCACAACCCTCACAACCTCCACAACCCTCACAACCTCCACAACCCTCACAACCTCCACAACCCTCACAACCCTCACAACCTCCACAACCCTCACAACCTCCACAACCCTCACAACCCTCACAACCTCCACAACCCCCACAACCTCCACAACACTCACAACCTCCACAACCCTCACAACCCTCACAACCTCCACAACACTCACAACCTCCACAACCCTCACAACCCTCACAACCTCCACAACCCTCACAACCCTCACAACCTCCACAACCCTCACAACCCCCACAACCCTCACAACCTCCACAACCCTCACAACCCTCACAACCTCCACAACCCTCACAACCTCCACAACCCTCACAACCTCCACAACCTCCACAACCCTCACAACCTCCACAACCCTCACAACCCTCACAACCCTCACAACCTCCACAACCCTCACAACCTCCACAACCCTCACAACCCTCACAACCTCCACAACTCTCACAACCTCCACAACCCCCACAAGCCCCACAACCCTCACAACCCTCACAACCTCCACAACCCTCACAACTCCGACAACCTTCACAACCTCCACAACCTTCACAACGTCCACAACCCTCACAACTCCCACAACCATGAAAACTACCTTGACAGCCACGTATGGCAATATGCAACAACCATAGTAGCACGTATCTAACACAAGCAACTTAAAAGTTTGTTTAAACGTGGTGACATTTACCTCATATACCCGCATTTTGTCCTGTTATTTAAGACTGATAACACTCTCGAATGTCAAGGATCTTTTTATTTTGTAATATACCTTTCTTACACAATAAATATACCCTTATTTTAGCCTATTCTCTTAAAGGTTTTACAATTCAACAGGTTATTGCTGGAAAACAATATTGAAAATATGAAAAATCTGTATGTTGAATGTCGGCTCTTGCTCCGGTTTTAAATGTTAATAGTCTTAGACTAATGCGGTAAGTAGCACCACAGAGACATCTCTGAAAAATCGTACTTAATTAACTAACTGTTAATTTTAAACCATTTGAGGTACATGCAGTTGAACAATGTTATATTGTCAACACCAACAACTCATAAACAAAACAGTTCTCCCATATATAATTTAATTGGCAAAGATGTCGACAACATGAGTAAGCATACTGTTTTCTGAGATACTGCATTGAGATTTGACCATCATCTTTTAACACAAATTTGTATTTATGTAATAGTGCGAACCAGCAATACAAATGTATGTGAGATTTCAAAGCTGAAAAGGTGTGACTGTTATTTTTTTAAGAATAAAAAAAATGCTGTTATTGTTAGCAGCTGATTTCAATGACTTTGCCTTAATTTATGTTATAAGAACAATTAATATTCCATTAGTTACTTTTTTACATAATTTGTAAAATTAAATTTTGATGCTTATTAAATATGGGCAGCTTTGCTTTGATGATTAATTGCACAATATTGCACATTTAATTTTAGGGACATTAAATATGAGAGTTTTTGTCATTTGAATATTGCCTTGTTGTTAAAGTCTCACACTAATTAGGTTTTGAGCAAAGACACTTGGCACGATAGCTGTCAATTAGCTGAGCTTGCTCATGTGTACAGCTTGACAAGGAAAACTTGTCATGGAATTGCCTTTGTGTAAAAATTCTGTGTCTTGGTACAAAACCATTCAAATGAAGTTGAGTTTGATTTTGATTTTCTTTTAAATAAACCTGTGAGTATAACACTTGAAATGCGTATAGGGCTGACTATGGGCACGGCAATATTGAAGCAGGCAAGCTATAAATGCTGCAACTGTAAGTAGCTAGAAAGGCAGGATCAGAGCATTTTCATCACTTTTAGTGGAAGAAAAATGAAATTTAAGTGCATACACACAAAAATGAGTTCAAGACAATAGTAGTTGCATTGGTACACTTGAACCTAGCATTGCAACTAAGTAAGCAATCTCACTTGCTAATTTCCTTTTATCTCTGCTTTGAAGAGTCCTAGTCACTTAATCCCAGTTATATTTGGATGCATGTTTTAGATTAATCTGAGAGAAGACGAATTTTGATTGTGTGTTGAAATTTTAATCTACTTTTAACACTTCAAGATTGATTTGTAAGGCGCCTTAGGACTTTATGATCAAGGTGCTATTGTTTAAACTTTTTTTCACAATGATAAAGCATTATTGTATTTCATAAAAAAATGTGTGTTACTCACAGGTTTATTTAAAGGAAAATCAAACTCAACTTCATTTGAATGGTTTTGCACCAAGACACAGAATTTTTACACAAAGGCAATTCCAAGACAAGTTTTCCTTGTCAAGCTGTACACATGAGCAAGCTCAGCTAATTGACAGCTATTGTGCCAAGTGTCTTTGCTCAAAACCTAATTAGCGTGAGACTTTTACAACAAGGCAATATTCAAATGACAAAAACCCTCTTATTTAATGTCGGTCAGTATAAAACACGGACTGCGGACTGGACTGGGTATAAAACGCGGACTGGGTATAAAACACGGACTCAATATAAAATGCGTACTGAGTTAAAAAATTGCTGTACTGACCAATAAATATCAGAAAATGCTACTTTTTCAGTTTTCTCCAGTGATTTTGAGTAGGGTGTCTTTTATTTACAGTATTTCATTCAATAATTTAAAATATGGCTTCGAAAATTCTGAAAATTACTTCCAAATCAGACAACAACAGGGAACTTCGAATTTAAAGGAGGGAGATTAGGTTTAAACACAGTTTTTGTACAGAGAGGTTGAGAGTGGGATTATCACACGGCTTAGGTAAGATAAATTACACATTTAAGCTTGGGAGTTCTGGAGTCGCACGTTGAAATCAGCTAGAGTACTTTTGAAGCCGACAGCGACTTGCTTACCTGATGTCACGCAACAGAGAAACATTTCTGGAAACCTGACGAATGGTCACAAATTAAATTTGTCAACTTCGACTTACCTCTTCCCTTTTCAAGAAGAACAAAAATCTGCTAAACAAAGCCGTAGAATTATTAAGCGGTTTCTGAGTTGAACACTATTAAAACAAATGGAGCCGCAGACTAGTCGGACTGAGTATAAAATGCCGACTGAATTTAAATCAACAAGTGCAAAATTGGCTCTTGGAGTGTGAAATTAATGGAATCAAGAAACTAAATGTTTATGCGCAGACAAATTTTTATTCTCTCTAAAGAGCTGATCCAGATGAAACTTTGGTTCTTTCCTGACTGGTTTAATTTCTTATCCATTTTGTACTTTTGGTCATGATTAACCTGAAGTCACGAAATAAAAAATATAATACACATTTAAACGGCGTTCTTAATTTTGAAATTCAGTTTAAATAGGCGGGAAAACCAAAGACGTGGCTCGAAAGTCACCTCCAAAGTAGAAGTGCTAAATGTTAGCGATTTTTATTGCACAGTTGAAATTATGTACGTACTTTGAATTTGCAATGTTTACGTTTGTTAGCGTTCCACTCAGACCTGCTTAAAAAGCTTAAACGGCCGGGAAAGCAAGATTTGGTCTTCGACAACTCAAAAGCGCTGGAGAAAACTGAAAAAGTAGCATTTTCTGATATTTATTGGTCAGTACAGCAATTTTTAAACTCAGTCCGCATTTTATATTCAGTCCGTGTTTTATACCCATTCCACACTTTATACCCAGTCCGGTCTGCAGTCCGCAGTCCGCAGTCCGCAGTCCGCAGTCCGCAGTCCGCAGTCACCAGTCCGTGTTTTATACTGAACGTATTTAATGTCCCTAAAATTAAACGTGTCATGTGCAATTAATCATCAAAGCAAAGCTGCCCATATTTAATAAGCATCAAAATTTAATTTTACAATGTAAAAAAGTAACTAATGGAATATTAATTGTTCTTATAACATAAATTAAGGCAAAGTCATTGAAATCAGCTGCTAACAATAACGGCATTTTTTTATTCTTAAAAAAATAACAGTCACACCTTTTCAGCTTTGCAATTTCACATGTATTTGTATAATTGCTGGTTCGCACTATTACGTAAATACAAATTTGCATTAAAAGGTGATGGTCAAATCTCAATGCAGTATCTCAGAAAACGGTATGCTTACTCATGTTGTCGACATCTTTGCCAATTAAATTATATATGGGAGAACTGTTTTGTTTATGAGTTGTTGGTGTTGACAATATAACATTGTTCAACTGCATGTACCTCAAAAGGTTTAAAATTAAGAGTTAGTTAATTAGTACGATTTTTCAGAGATGTCTGTGGTGCTACTTACCGCATTAGTCTAAGACTATTAACATTTGAAACCAGAACAAGAACCGACATTCAACATACAGATTTTTCATATTTTCAATATTGTTTTCCAGCAATAACCTGTTGAATTGTAACACCTTTAAGAGAATAGGCTAAAATGAGGGTATATTTACCGTATTTACCCGCGTATAGGCCGCACCCGCGTATAGGCCGCACCCCAAACTTGTGACCTAATCTTGGGGAAATAATAATTTCTTAACTATACAAGACGAAGAATCGAGTTTTGAGTCGAGAAACTAATGACCTTGTCGCTTGAGTGATCTAATGAAAAATGAATTGGACAAACGGACCGAACTTGATTGCGAGCGTTATTGTTTACAGATCCAACAAGTGTGTCGAAAAATGAGGTGTAAGCATCGCCGTTTTGTGCGATCAAGTAATGACAAATGATACACATGGGTTTAGAATTCGCTGCTCCTTTCCTCATAGGGTAAATTAACCACTTTGAGTTTTTAATGTTACGGAAATTGTTGCGATAATTCTCAAAACGGCTATTTGCCAAACGCTCTAACGTAAAGTCGCTGGAAAAAAACTCAAGCTTTTCCATGTTGTTGCGTAAAACAGGTATTTCGTGGGCTCAGCGTAGTGACAAGCTTTGTATCAGCGATGCTAAATTTCCGATTGTTTAAGAATTTACACATTTACAGGTGAAACAGGAAGGCAAAACGTCTGTCGAGAGTGAGAGTTGCATCAAAAGCATTGTTGCGTTACGCATTGGGTATTTTTAACAAGGTTTCAAATTTTGCTTTTGACGTATGCAAATTAACGTGCGTAGGGGTAAAAATAAAGCACCTCTTATTTATCGCTGAAGACATGACGATGTGTATTAATTAAACTTCGAAACTGTGATATTTTATATCAGTTTCATTTATGACTTTTTCTTTTTATGACGGGTTCAGTGTATTTTTCGTGTAGTTCGGCAAATAAACAAACACGGTTTCCACGGCTTGACATACAAACTTCATTGGACTTCATCCAATAACAAACGTATTCGGAAACTAGATACACCCATTGCAGCGGAGAGAAGCAAAATTCTTCGAAGACATGGATTAACTTCACCTCATACGATACATTCAATCAAGGGTTGTGAGGGTTGTGGAGGTTGTGAGGGTTGTGGGGGTTGTGAGGGTTGTGGAGGTTGTGAGGGTTGTGAGGGTTGTGGGGGTTGTGAGGGTTGTGGAGGTTGTGAGGGTTGTGGAGGTTGTGAGGGTTGTGGGGGTTGTGAGGGTTGTGAGGGTTGTGGAGGTTGTGAGGGTTGTGAGGGTTGTGGAGGTTGTGAGGGTTGTGGGGGTTGTGAGGGTTGTGGAGGTTGGAGGCTTGTGAGGGTTGTGGAGGTTGTGAAGGTTGTGGAGGTTGTGAGGGTTGTGGAGGTTGTGACGGTTGTGGAGGTTGTGAGGGTTGTGGAGGTTGTGAGGGTTGTGAGGGTTGTGAGGGTTGTGGAGGTTGTGAGGGTTGTGGGGGTTGTGAGGGTTGTGAGGGTTGTGGAGGTTGTGAGGGTTGTGGAGGTTGTGAGGGTTGTGGAGGTTGTGGAGGTTGTGACGGTTGTGGAGGTTGTGAGGGTTGTGGAGGTTGTGAGGGTTGTGAGGGTTGTGGAGGTTGTGAGGGTTGTGGGGGTTGTGAGGGTTGTGGAGGTTGTGAGGGTTGTGGGGGTTGTGAGGGTTGTGGAGGTTGTGAGGGTTGTGAGGGTTGTGAGGGTTGTGGGGGTTGTGAGGGTTGTGGAGGTTGTGAGGGTTGTGAGGGTTGTGGAGGTTGTGAGGGTTGTGGAGGTTGTGGGGGTTGTGAGGGTTGTGGGGGTTGTGAGGGTTGTGGAGGTTGTGAGGGTTGTGGAGGTTGTGAGGGTTGTGGGGGTTGTGAGGGTTGTGGGGGTTGTGGAGGTTGTGAGGGTTGTGAGGGTTGTGGAGGTTGTGAGGGTTGTGGGGGTTGTGAGGGTTGTAGAGGTTGGAGGGTTGTGAGGGTTGTGGAGGTTGTGAAGGTTGTGGAGGTTGTGAGGGTTGTGGAGGTTGTGACGGTTGTGGAGGTTGTGAGGGTTGTGGAGGTTGTGAGGGTTGTGAGGGTTGTGGAGGTTGTGAGGGTTGTGGAGGTTGTGAGGGTTGTGGAGGTTGTGAGGGTTGTGAGGGTTGTGGAGGTTGTGAGGGTTGTGGAGGTTGTGGGGGTTGTGAGGGTTGTGGGAGTTGTGAGGGTTGTGGGAGTTGTGGAGGTTGTGAGGGTTGTGGAGGTAATGGGAGTTGTGGGAGTTGTGGGTGTTATGGAAATCAGTCTTTGCACTGGATACTTACGGGACGCAGCCTCTTTTAATTTATTGCTGGTTAAATGTATAGATTTCTTTGTGCAGGGAAAAGTGATGCCACAGCTTTGTATTTGCCCTCAAAGAGGCAAAAAAGTACGCTGTCTGAAGTTCTACAGCCATAGAGGATAACAACACGCTGCTTGTGGCTGTTATGCCACAACCAGAAACACAACTCCTAAAAACTTGCTGGTTGTGGTCGTTGTGCCCCAACCTGAAGCACAACCCCTAAAAAAGGAGCTGGTTGTGGTGGTTGTGCCACAACCAGAAGCACAACCCCTAAAAGTCCATCCAAAAACGTGCCACATTTGAAGACTCTTTTATTAAGCCGCTCTTTTCACATCTTTGCTAACTTTTATCTGTCTTTATATTAGTTAACTATCATAATAGTAAGGTAAGGTTTATATAGCTATTGGTTTATTAGTAGAAATGGCGCTATAGAAATAAAGAGTATTATTATTGTTATCATTACTTATTTTCCCCTTTAAGCAATTTTAATTGTTGCAAATTCAACACTCAAATGCCATTAGAACACTCCCCCCCCTCCCCATCCCCGACCCTACAGCTAAGACAACAAGGTCCATACACAAAACCTGTTTTCTTGAATTTTAAGGTGCAGCAGAATGATATCTAGGCAGGGGAGATTCTCTAAAGTTCTGCACTGTTGTCTTCAGCTATTCAAAGGATCATGCCAGTCGAGTTCCTTTACACTCAAGCGAAGAAAACTGTGAACACTGAAAATATTTCTGGAATGTTTATTGTGTTTTGACCAATCACATGCGAGACCTTGTAACCGCAGAAAACAAGTGGGTTCCTCAGTCACAGAATCAAGTTGGTTCTCCATTCGTTTTGAAAGACCTTCATCTTAACTTCTCAAACTCATTAATAATTCATGAGCTTATGAGCCAATCAGGTTGCATCAATTAGGTCAAGTGCATGAATGTTGATACCCAATGAACATACCGATCAAGACACGTTCTATTAGTTCAAAAACTGATCAAGAAACTTGAATTTTAATCAGTCTTTATGCTAATTACTGCATGCATGCGCATATTTCCCGCTTGACTCATTAATTACAACAACAACACAGCAACATGTTACTTCTTCTCAGACACCATTACATTGGTTGTGCAGTTTTTGAATTTTCCTTTCTTGAAAACAACATCCTTTACGCGTATCAATTTATCTTTAATCCCAGAATTGAACAGGGAGAAAACACAAGTAACACACATGCTATGAGCAGTTTTGCGATGAAAGCCTGCCGCCACGCACATTTCAGTTAAAACCTTATTGAAGCTGTTGATGCCTAAGGGCAGTTTATCGAACGTGAACTTACCAGAACTTTATACCCTCTCTTAACCTTGGCAATACGACAAAAAATGTTCGCAGCCCACTCGTTGCTGTACTTAGTTGAAATTGGAACGCCTCATTCACCGAAACCTTTTCCTCAGAAGGTGTTTTGGGAACGCAAAATCGTCCTGATCCGGACTCGAACTCCACCATGTGCAGTTATGTAGATTTCTTTTAAAAATTCTTCCTTTACTCACCAGCATCGCCGCATATTAAACATTCATTTCATTTACCAATTGAATACCAAACAAACAATCGCCCACTGAGCGCGCCTTTATAACCTACTATTGTTCTCAAACAGTTCTACTTAATTCCCACACAAGTTTGAGAAGCCATATCAAAAACTCGTGCCTCGTTTTTCATCAGGGGTTCCAAACACCTCGAAACAATAAAAGCACTCCGCCTACGGCATCGTGCTTTCATCTCTTTCTCGGTGTTTGGAACCCCTGATGAAAAACTCGCACTCATTTTTGAACTATTACTTACAAGAATTTAAATTGTTATTTCTTTTTATCTGAGAGCCACATGCGCTACAGGAGCGAAAAATGTGTGAGTGGTCTTTGGCTTGTTGTGGCTGCATTGTAGCAACGACTGCAGACTGTCAAAAGTGGCGTTCGTTATTCTTCAACAGCCTGGTGTACCGTTGCTAAATTTGAAAATATGTCATTTTCAAAATGTGCAACTACACGTTATATGATGCAAGCCTGGCTCGAAGGCACGGATGATTTGGCCTAAATAAATCGAGTCAGCTGTGCTGTCAATGGGCGAATTTGGAAAGAGAATATTGCAGTTTTTACTTCAAAGTGAAATAACTGCCACTTGAGTTGGTTTTATTTGAAATGTCGGAAACACTGATTGTTGCATCAGTTTGTCGAAAAATTTTATTCGGCAAAAGTGCTCAAACCTATTTTTGCTTGCGTAGTGCGTGGGGCTCTCAGATAGAAAAGAATAGCACTTCCAATTTCTGTAAGATAAACTGGTGAAGATTAAACCTTGCCGTCTTTCGAAACAACTTGATTCTATGACTGACAACCCATTCGTTTTCTGCGGTTAAAAGGTCTCGCATGTGATTGGTCAAAACATTCCGGGAATATTTTCAGTGTTCATGGTTTTCTTAATTTGAGTGTAAACTCTACATGTACCTGCAAATCAGTGATAATACTATGTTGAACATCCTCCTTCTGTTCTTGCAGGAAGTGAAAACTGACAGCATTCAGTGTGTACGATCTCAGTTTGTAATCTCTCAACAGTGCATGTAACAAGTCAAACTGCACTCTGCCAGCAATGTTTATAACCTTGTTTTCTCGTTTTCCATAAGCTCGAGATTGGAAAGTAGTGTTGGATATGGTGCTCTTTTCATCTTTTGCCCTTCCAAGGAGTGAAAAGTTTTGCACTTTCAAAGCTGCTGCACGATTGAGTAAATAAGGAAGATCAAAGTTTACAATGTTGTAGCCAGTTATGATGTCAGGATCCACTTTCTTGATAAAATCACTCCATGCCTAAAGAAAAATGAACAAAGAAGTCAAATGATAACAGAGACAATCACTGAGTGGAGAGGGGATTTTAATTCTCAGCTTTCAGCAAACAGAATTTCGCTTATTTGAATACATGTATGACATTACATGCAGTCTAACCACAAGGAGGTGTCCAATTTAAAGAGATGTCTGTCTTAGAGAGGTTTCTATGTTATAAAGAAGTGTCAGTCTTAGAGTACTTGTCTTATAGATTGTTTTCAAATGATGTCACGGCGGCCATATTGGTGTACCAAAACAATGAAACAGTGGCCATGTTGGTGTACCAAGAAAATCCTGTGGCGATTTAAAACAAAACCTCCTTTTGTTCCAAGAAATTTGCATAGCTGCTGTCCACGTGAATGAAAACTATCTATAGAGGTTGTCACGTTAAAGAGAGGACACAAAACAACTGAGTTGATAAGGTAAAAGCTTTCAATTTCTCTATGGTGGCCAATTTAACTTCAGTTATCAACTCAGTTGACAAATCCAAAGTTTTGTGTTTCACTACCCCACCGACACAGCACCACACTTTTATTTAGAAACTAACCCCCTTGCATGTTAAAGAGAGGGGTGTGCCTTATAGAAAGTGCCTGTCCTTGAATGGTTTCCACCTAAAAGAGGTGTGTCTTATAGAGTGCCCATCTTACAGAGGTTGCCAAAGAGAGGTGTCTTCAAACCTTAAGCATATGCCCTTCATTTGAATAAGACAACACATGCGATCCAACAATGGGTGCACATTTGTTGAGTGTGAAGACATTTCTGATAAACGGATCCTTGTCTCCTTGGTTTATAACCATGTTTGCAATCTGAATCACTGGATCCTTCTCTGGTTCAGGAAAGACTCCCTTCCTTCCCGCACATTCAATATCAAAGCTCAATATACGAAGAGGAGCCACTTTGGACCATTCACCTACAAAAATAAAAACACATTACAGAAATCAGGTAATATTGTTCTTGGTTGTAATGAGTATATGGCAACAGTCTATATTGCCTTTACTGAACAGAAAATAATAGGCTCAGACAAGAAACAATAATTACTGGTATTGCAGATCTACAAAAGATGCATGTATGCAAGCAACCTTAACTCAAACTAACCACTTATGCTCAATTTCCACCATTTACCCAATGCCGGCCCCTCCCTCCTCCCTCCTCCCACCACTCCCATTCCACCTTTGGGATTTTAACCAGTCCATAGTTATTTTAGACCAAAATACATTTCCTCACACACTGTTTCAAACCTAGATGTAAGTGACATAAAAGGCCAGAATGGCAAAAATCTATTAGTATAACCATTTTAGACCAGTGAGCAAAACAAGGCAGTACCCCATTTCAGACAAAACCTTCCCTTTGAGGTCATGCACACTATTGTAGTATACATAAGGGATACCCCCCTCTCCCTCCCGTTTCTTTCAGGTCAAATACATCCTTGATGCTCTAAATAAGTAACTGATGCTGATACCTTCAGGAGGATGGCTGATGAACTCATCATATGCTATGTCTACTTCAATCTGACAGTGTGATATTGGTTGCGCATCACTCCTGCTGCTTCCTTCAATGCCAGGTGATCGTACTTTGTATTTTCCAGCTGGAAGCTCTATCCAGTTGCAGCCAACAACTTCTGTGTCTACCATAAATCGGACCTACCACCATAAAACCACATCAACATTTGTTTGTCTGTTCAAAATGTTACAGTAAGCATCCCAAAAGAAGACACACTTGGGATGAGTTCTGACAATCCATCTTACAGGGGAGTCCATCTTGGAGAAAGATAACATAAATGATGATATGGCAGGGACCGATACTGTACTATGTGTCCATTTTTGAGAAATGTCTGTTTTAGAGGGTAAAAAAAATAAACGATTGAAGTGCAACAGAGCAGGCATAACAAACTTGTATGTTTTAGAGAAGTATCCAGCTCAGAGGGATACTTCTCTAAAACGTACAAGTTTGTTATGCCTGTTCTATCATCAGGGATGGCACCAGAATTTTTCAATCTGGGTCCTGGGTCTCACATGTCTGACCAAATTGGGGTCCCAAGCATTTATTTATTTTTTTATTTTATTTTTTTTGGGGGGGGGGGGGGGCAAAATCTTGATGACCCTCTCCCAAGAAAAACTAGTTCTTTTGTTATGAGAACGAGTGACTGGCAAATTATTTTCATCCCTAATGGTAACTTTACCGTTTTTTTCTTTTGACAACATTAACTTAAGACAATACAATGTATGTAATATGCATTATTAAAGCATTCAAAACACAACTTTTGAACATTGTGGCATTAATTAACAGAACAACAGATGAACAGAATAGTACTCAATGTCAAGTATAGGGCATTCCTCTTTTGTGCAATCCTTACAAATCATTTTGAAATATAGTAAGTTATCGCCTGAACCCCTCGTTTGCAGCCATCCAAGCTCTCTTAGCCATTTGTCTAAAAAGTGATTATGTCATCCACCCTTTTCAGGGTTCACTGCCATAATACAGATAAGGTAAAGCAGTTGAAGGTCAATCGATCGAACGAGCAACAAAATCATGGAACCTCAGTTAAGTTTCCCGGATGTTTAACCATCTCCAGTCTCCTTTGCATAGCTAAATCCAATATGGCGGCCACGATGTTAGTTTGCTTCATTCTTTTATTTTACATGTCACTCAAACAACAAAAGCTATTGACAATTCAAAGCAAATGGAGTGAGTTCTTCAAGTCAACTTCTTGCATCTTGGGACACATTAAAATTTTGACTATGCATGTTTTGGATTCTGTTTGGGTAAAAATGCATGATTTCTGCATTAATGTGATCCCTGTAGTCATTTTACCTGATCTTAATCCAACAATGATATCTAAGTTGCTAAACTTCACAACCATACAAAAGTGTCTTAATATGTATGATAGTGAAGTTTAGTAACTTGTTGATATCATTGTTACTTCACAAGTGGGAACCACCATCAAATATGAACAGCAGCACTGCACATGCTTATGTTGGTTGTGTTTGTGCTTATCATAGATTAGGAAAATCTTTGTGCTTATTTCATCTGCTGCATTTACCTCATAATCGATGTTACTTTCATAGGTGGAATATCCTCTCTCAGGAAACCCAGCAAATTTAAATCCTGTCTCCAAAATTCTTTTGGCTGGTGCAATGAGTTTTGGTAACGCCATAGTGATGCGGAGGAACGGAATCTTTCTGTTGCCATGGAAACCATAAATACTCTCCTTCATCTCACATTCAACAGCCAGCACAGCCTGAAAATACCAACACCACACAGTGGTTGAGTTTTGAATAAAAAATCAGAAATAAAATTTATGCACCATTTTTTGAGCAGTCCTGTAAATCCTATAATTTCTTTATGTACCTGCTCATAGCAAGCATCTATCAGAAATTACCTTAACAGCAGGGAGAGAGACAGGAGAAACAAACTGGAGAAAAAGGTAGTTATCAGAGGTTAAAATGACAAAAAATATTAACTGTAACACTTGGTGGATCCTCTGACTGAGGTTTTTGGGAGACTTGTACAGTGTAGTAAGCTAGGTAATAATTGAAGGGGTGCATGGAGTAAGGTCTTAAGTGACTCTTGATGTAACGTCATATTCTCCTTTTGATTCACAAGCAAATAAAAGGGAATTTGGAAGGCGAATTTAGCAGTTTATCAGAAGTCATTTAGGGCTGTTTTACATGCACCCCTTCATTTATTAGGTTCCTTGAGATATGCATCCTTCACAATGCAAAAGTATGATAATAAAGAGGTGGTAAATTTTAAGCTCAGTCAGGATATAAGAAAGATGTGATATTCAGTATGTCATACTAAGTACTGCAACTGTACTTTCTAATTCAGAGCTTAAAATTTCCCATCTTTCCTCTGTTTCCTTACATAATATTTTGCAATAGGCAAAGCAAACTGAGATAGTAGTGCCAAGAATGCCTAGGGAATGGAGTAAAGGATATAACAGGATGAAGTTTAGACGCCTCCTTTTCCTTTCTCACCTGCGTTACACTGTCTTTATTGGATCTCATATCATTCAACACAGCCTTGTCAAGTCCCTCTCGAAAGACACTACAGTGACTCTGTTCAAATCCAGAAGGAGCAGGGACATAAAAGTATGGCACAAACCCGTGAATATGACACAAAACACTGTTCCCTTCCATTGTGACTCCATACATGTGAATTATCGGCACTGGACCAGCATTTGAGCCAGGCATTCCTGGCAGGGGTTTACCTGGCACAAGAAATTCAAGAACAATATCATCATGAGAAATCATCACAAAAATTTCTCCCACAGCAAAAAGATCAGAAGTCAAAAGAAAGTTGTATCAACTTTGGCAACACTGATAAAAGTGAACCTAGCACTATCTGATGTGGATTTTGTCAACATTTCATGCCTCGGCCTCATTAGTCTCTTGCAAAGTATGTTTATGCAACAACCCAGGAAAGACCATTGCTCAAGGGTCACAGAGTGGGTATTTTCTTACAACATATTTATTAAAATTTTCTAACAAAAACATGCAACACCCTGCAGCTGCACAGTCATGACCTGAACTGACCTCTTCAGTTGTCTAGCTCCAAACTTAATTCTCACAATCAGTAACAGCAAAATGTATGTCAGTTAGTTGGGAGAATTGGTACTTCCATAAATATTTAATATGAGCTCAAGACTGAAAAAAATAACTCTGATTATTGAGGAAATTTACAACAGTTAATTGGAACTTCCAATTAACTGTTGTAAACTGTGGGAGCTCAGTGATGTAGTGGCCGGTTAGCGCGTTGGACTTTAGATCTGAAGGTCAGTGGTTCGATGCCCAGTCCCTGCCATTGTGTTGTTTCCTTAAACAAGAAACTTTACCCCACATTCATCTCTCTCCACCCAGGTGTATAAATGTGTACCGGCGACATACTGCTGGGGGTAACCCTGCAATGGACTAGTATCCCATACAGGGGAGAGTAGCAATACTCTCAGTTGCTTCATGCTACAGAAACCGGGATAAGCTCTGGCCGTGTGAACCTCCTTGGCTTGTGTGCAACTTTGCCTTTAATAATAATAATAATAATAATAATAATAATAATAATAATAATAATAATAATATTAACAATAATGATAATAATTAAATTTTATATAGTGCCTATCCAGTTCTGCTCTAGGTGCTTCACAAATGGTTAAGAATAAATCTAAAAAGAATAAAGCAAAAAAGCTATTGGATCTTCTGGTAAACCTGGCCTACTCTGTCATTTTCTTTTAAATTATTGTTTAGTTTGAATGTATTTGACTATTTCAAGATCAAAAAAGACAAGAACAGATTTGAAGGAGAGGCCAGAGAAAGGTGGTCCAAACATCCTACCCCCCCCCCCCCCACCCCCTTTGATCAGCCACGAACTTAGAAGAGGGGAGAGGAACGGTTTAGGGAGGAGGGAGAAACGGCCTGAAAAAATTAGGGAGACGGGAGAAACGACTTTGAAAAATAGGGAGAAGGGAGAGCCAGCATGGAAAGGGAGAAGGTAGAATGCCCCCTCGGGGCAAAAAAGCCGTTCAAATGCCCACCAATTAGTTCTGATATACCTCTCCTCAAAGACAAATTTCGTCTTCAATCAAACACTGTTCACACTTTTCAGAGAGAGATATGCCGTGATGACACCTTCAAACTTCTTTTGAAGACCCATTTGAAAGAGTTATTCACTAACAAAGGCGAAATTCTATCTTGTAAGTTCGTCAAACCTTGCAAAAACAGAAAAAACTCACGGGAGTATTACACCAGAACAAGTGATAAATCTGGTTCAAATTCCCCACCCTTCCAAGGCAACGTTCAAATTACCCCCTTCCTGGGCACAACGCACAGTCAAATGCCCGGGGGGGAATGTTGAAGCTTCAATTTGACCGGTACATTATGTCGAGAGAGGTCAGCGCGGTACCCTATTTCGAGCCTGTAAGGTCTCGTGATGGCAGTACCATATTTTCTCAATTAAACGCCGGGAGTGTTTATTTGAAACTAGACCTCGTAGACCCGGCGTTTATTTGAACCCGGCGATTATTTGGGGCCCGGCTTTTATTAAACTGAGGTATTTTTCATCATTCGTTATAGCCTTTATTTCTGGTCTTAAATACTTTAAGTTCACAAAAAAAAATTACAGCGAAAGTATAAGTAAAACGTATAAGCATAAGTAAAACGGGAATGACATCTCACCGATTTTTTTTCTGTAGTCGATAAAATTCAAAACAAGGCAGGGGAATCGAGTGCTCAATAGCGTGTAGAGTACATTACGTCAACTTCCCTTAGTTGGAATGAGTGCAATTAATTGAGCTGTAGTACTGTAGTGGTTCTTAAACCCTTTTAAAATTGCTATAACTAACTTTCGATGAGAGTCAGTGAAATAAAGGTTCAATTTCAAGTAAACGCCGGACCTCAAATACACGCCGGTGCCTCGAATAAGTTTATTTTAAATTTGGCCGTGTTGACCCGGCGTTTATTTGAACCCAGCGTTTATTCGAGGCCCGGCGTTTAATCAAGAAAATACGGTATTTTTTCCCGCGCTTTAGTAACGGACCCACAACACGCGCAACATTTAAAACCCAAGGAAAAAAAGAAAAACTTCTTCTACAGAAGCAACTGAACTAAAAGCAACAATGTTTAAAATTTAGGAACCCTTAAAATAAAGGTGCTTATTTCAACATCTTTCTGCAGCCAGCTGAGCACATGTAACTCTACCTTGGCGTAGCGATTGACAAAAGCGTCAAAATTGAAAAATTTCGGTTGACCTGCCAAACTGCGTGTCTAAAAACAAAATTACGTCCCTACAAGCAAACAAATATTTCCGGTTCAATCACAAACAAAGCATTATTAAATTGCAAACGTAAAGTACTAGAGAACAGAAACCAAAATTCCCAAAAAGATTTCGAATGGTTACATTCCTGAGATTCATCTCAGTGCGAAAGCTTGACGTTCGCAAGTCATGAGACATGTGCCGTTTTAATAACCCTCTCGTGACATTGCCAAGCTTCACGACTACAGGAAGAAGTGGTTTGAGGCAGTTAGAGTTGCCAAGGTGCTCAGCAAAACTACAAAGCACAATTTTTTTCTACGTTACTCATTGCTTTGTGTGAAGTGGAGCCACCTAAAAGTGTGGATTTCGACTTTTCTTGCTTTCTTAGTGGTGAGCATGTTTTTACTGCTCCACAAAGGAAAGTTCTTTTCGGTAAGGCACCGTTGGTCCGACTTCCACAGAAACACCAAAGAAAACGAAACCCTTATAGTTGCAAGGTGGAAGATATTTCAGATGCCAAATCAGTTATAAGTGCAGAAATGTTTACTCCAGGCGGAGACAACAACCTGCATTTCAGCTAAATATGCAAACACGCCTGCAGTAAGCCTGGACACATCAGGTTATGGCCACTGGCGTTGAACTTCACTGTCCCATAGACGCTGTGGTCGGGTGGAGGCATTGCACTGAGTAAAGACGAGTTTGAGGAGCTGCAAACTTTCCGACAGTACATTAGTGGACTTGTTCCTCAGGAAATTGAAGTTCAAGAAGCTTTGAATAATGGAGATAGTGTCAGTGACGACGAATTGGCAGAAAAAACAATTGGCCGCAGTAATATATCCGCACTTATGCGTTCCAGCAGGCAGGTCAGAGCACCTCCCAGGAACCATGACTTTTTATAAAGAGAGCATTGCTGTTTTATGCTAAGACTGTAAGTGAACTATACTTAATAAGAAATATGTCTCTACGTTAACCGTAATCAGAGCTTCTGAGGGCTCGAAAGCTTCTCAGTAACGGTAACCTTGCTGTAGTTGTAGGGAATTTAAACGCTTTAAACGCTTTGATCAGGGAGGAAACGAAAAATTAGGGAGGAGGGAGGAATAGCCCAAAACATTAGGGAGGTGGGAGAAAAATGAGGGAAAAAATAGGGAGATAAGATATTTAAATGCCTGTTCCTCTCCCCTCTTAGAAGAGTTGTTCAATTCACGCGCATAATCATAATCAAGTGAAATAAAATCATACCGAGAGAATTGTCCACCTCTAGTTGTTGAAACACGATGTTGTCAGTAGAAGGATTCAGATTAGGCACGGCAG
>OZ034973.1:4002131-4016631 GCA_964030785.1 Siderastrea siderea
AGGAAAGTTTTTAGGCAGCTGACCTGATCCACCACACCATTTAAGACAATACATGATCGGGCTGGTTATATTCAATGAGGGCCAATCGGAGCACTTAGCAGATTTTCGTAACGAGTTGACATTAGTGTGGAAATTTTCGATTTTGCTCAGTCGTCGTTTCGAACTGGAGTGGCCGACTAAACATCGTCTGTTACTATGGAAACCACAAAACTGATAACATCTCAGGAATTGTAAAAAGAGTTATATACAAAATCTTTCTTTACACATTATAATGGAAACCTTGTTTCAAGCATCTCTGAGGCAGAAGCTAGGTCTTTGAATTGTCTTTATTTAAAGGCAGTTCATGTGGAAATACAAAATCAGCAATTAATTAAGGTTTTATACTTTTCTATGTTTACACTTGTTGTGATGAAATATTAAATGCACGCATAGTTATTAAAGCTAGGGCTAGTTTCAAGATGAAAATACTGAACAGCACTGATCGATGTATGAAAATGATATTGGCTTCACACGTCAGTGAGGACCATAAGCCACAACGATGACAGGAACGATCGAGAAAAGGGTCAATTAGAAAAACCATGGACTGCACGTGGGCCCTACATTTTGGTAGAATTCTTTGCCTTCTCTGGGAGTTAACTTCAGCTCCTAGACTAATCAAATTGTACGATTCGGGAAAATCGCGAAATAATTTTTAAAAATAACGCGGATTAAAAAAAAACACCGTTTCCTTGGCGTTGTCGTCACGGTTCTTTAGGTCCCTAACGACATGTAAGCGACCTTTAAATAGTATTTACAAAACAAATAAACTACTGAAGATATTTTATGGAATAGCGCATTGATATTGCCGGAAGACATTTGTCTCGATGAACCAACGCCTCTTTTCTAAAATGCCTGACGGTAAGACTTGTAAAACACTTATTTGTAATCTTTCGACTAAATGTGCTGTAATAGGAGTAAACATTGAAATTCTGTCATCTTTGGTATTCTTTCCTTTTTTTTCTTCCTGACAAGGGGCGTTTTGCTTCCAATCCTGACAACGAGGGAAAAAACTTTAAACATGATCCCCGGCTTATTTACCCTAATAATGCCATAATTTTATGGCAAAACGGAGGCCACCTCTAAAACTTGCCTAAAATGAAATGTTGGAGTTTGACTTCATCTTTAGCATTCCGCCATCTCCAGTTGACTGGCTTTTCAGCAGACGTTTCCTTCCTGTGCATTGGACTTGGCGCGCGAAATTTCATGACGTCACCAGACACGCAAACCCGTTCCAATGGCTCTACATGCATTTTGCCCTTGTCTGCAAGTAGAAGAGATCGCGTGGGGACTAGGTTGGCTTTTCAGTTGTTTGCTACTTAAAGTGAAGCCAAAATCGGTTACCACAGAAACTGTGTCTCCTGTCAAAACAGTAAAATGTGCTAGAGCTTAAGATTTTTATCTCGATCTAAGAAACCTGGCTATGTGGCTCCTTAGTCGCTGTGAACATCATATGTGCATTGAGACTGATCGATAAGAACTTAGTGAAAAAAAAGTCTAGGTGGCAAAACTATGTGGAATGCGCGCTGTTAGAAAGACTACTTGTACAAGATTTCATTCTATGGTATAAACTGAACTCACAATTGACCTGACTTTCACAGGCGTGATATAACAGTATCAGCAACTGCTTTTGTTGCATCGCAACTTCGAAGATCTCTTCCTTCTCAAGATAATTGTTTACGTGTTCCAGTTAAGAAGAGAAGATCATTATAATTTATCTACCTCTTGCGTTAGAGCGAAATACTGGTCAAAGAGATCAATTTTCAAGATTCTCCTAACGTGAACGCCGTGCCTGCGAATTAAAATCCTGGATAATTCTTCCTTTAGACAAATTGCAGGATTTGGAAAGATTGCGAAGTAGTTTAAAAATTAAAGTGAATTTGACACGTTTTTTTAGTATTCTGTACAACTGACGTTTGATCAGTTCTAACTTGTGAGCAGTATGTCCTTGTGGTGCTGTTTATTTAATTCAGTATATTGTACAAGGTGGTTCTGACTTTTGTCTGCGAAAGAAATTCTCAGGTGTTATGATTTAGTATTTTCCAGCTGTGATGTTGTTTGTTATACTGTACAAGGCGCCTCAATCCTAAATTTTGACGATTCAAAGGAAAGCTACTAAGGGCAATTTTCAAGTGGTTCTGTATGCTAAACCACAGCTATTTTCTCCTGAATGCAACGTTACTATGCTATTCTTAGGGGATATTATCACGTACGTCTACGATAACGCTGCTAATGCGCCTATATGATGCTGAGTGAATGTCGATGTTGGTTTCTTCAATAGCCGTTACTGGAACATGTACAGTATCCGGTCTCCTCTCTGCCTGCTTGTAAGCCTCAAAGCGAGCCTCGTCATCAAGAGAGTCCATCTTATGTCTCCAGTTCTGCCACAAAACCTGCCATCAGAGGCATGCAATCAATCAATCGGGTTCCGGATCGATTTGGAATGTGGAAATGTTGGTTTGTGAGGAGAGGGGAAAACCGGAGTACCCGGAGAAAAACCTCTCGGAGTAAAGGACGAGAACCAACAACAAACTCAACCCACATATGACACCGGGACCGGGAGTCGAATTAAATGTCTTGGTGCGGAAGGAGGACTCCTTTAGATAGGATATACAGATACATGCAGCCCAAAGGGTGTGGTCTCTGAGCCTTTTTGGTCAACATTGCGTTATGATGCTACACTATAATAAACTGTAGAATAGCGTAGTCACGCTGTTCGTTACACGGTGTTTATGTTAGTTATTAGTTAAATTTGTTTACTTCAAGTGGAGAGAATGAGAAGGCAGGGTTGAGGGGGCCTGGGTAAGGCTGAACGGTGGCTCTAAAGCCGATGCGGTTTCTTGATAGATCGAAAATTTATAAAGATCATTTTTGCGAAGTACAAAAAGATAATTGGTTCTGCACGCATCGCGTGTCTATGTATGGTTGCCTTGAGAGTTTGAGATACTGGAAGTCTACTGTATACATGTATTTGGTCTAAAAGAAGGTTAAGAGCGAGCTCTTTCAACCAATCAAAAACCCAATCAAAGGTCAATTCTTTTCAACACTGAATTTAGAACTGGTCGATATTTAGTCTCCACCTAACTTACCCTACCAAGGAAGGCTATAATCACCACACACATGATCAATGCTCCAAATACGACCAGGCCCGTCACGGGCCCTTCCGACTGACTCTCTTCAGACTCGTCTTGCTCCTGTTCCACAGGCTTGCTCCCAGTGGCCATTCCTCCAAAGCCGTTGTTCTTCGTGAATTCGTCGAACGTCTCATCTAAGTCTTTCTTTTTCAACTCGGAGGCAGGATTAACAAGAAAATCGTATTGCACCATGACAGAACCATCGGAGGCCTTCGACAGCGTAATAATTTCGAATCCTACAACGTCTTCATTGTCTTGGTAGACCTCTGAAAGAGCATCTAAGATTCTGCTTGTTAGGTTCTTGTAATCTGGGCTGTTTTTGTCATTGTAGGCTTCAATCCATGACACGCTTGAAAGCTGCAAACTCGTGGTTATCTTGGTATACGACACATCTGCAACGCCACCAATGTCGACAGTTCCGTTCAGGGCTTTCTCGATGTCTTCTTTTTCAACGTCATTGTCGTCTATCTTACACTCAAACTCGCACGAAGTGTTTCCATTTTTCTCCTCGAATTTTTTAACTTTTATTTCGCTAATTCCTGGTAGCTGATTAAGGTCTTCCCTCAGCTGATTTTTAACAGTCAGTGCTAGCTCTTTGAATTTACTGCTTTTGTGGTCGTCAAGATTCTCATCCCATGGGATAGACGTTCCGTTGCGTTTAACCTCTACTTTGATGGTGATTTTGTCTGTAAGAACAAGAGAAGTGAAAGCAAAAGCGGTAATAAATATAGATGCTTTTCCCTGCGTATTTAAAACCTCGATGCGCTTGCAACTAAAATAACAGGCTTAATCGATATTTCTTTAATTGCGTACATCACTGCGAAGATCATTTTCTTCATTTGATTTCATTTCCGCAGTTCACTTACATGTATATAATTTACCATATATTCATTGTCATCTCATTTATTCACTTTACGGAGTATTCGAACTTGTAATTGAGTTTAGTTGGTCAGAGCATCACACTAGCAGCCTGAAGGTCGCGAGTTCAAATCCCGTCCAAAGCCTCGAATTTTTTTTCAGGCTCAATCGCGATTCCTTTAGTTGCGTACATCACTGCAAGGAGAATTTTGTTACCAAAAACGTAACTTATACAAAATAAAACTCTTTCCGCAAAAAAGTTTCTTATAAGAACAGTTTCAGCAAACGCTAGTTTACAAGAGAATAAACCACATTATATCATGCACAAGATCGTTCCAACTGTTGAGTCTATGGAAGAAATCCTAATAAGCTGATTGACCATTCAAATGAAAGCTGTCTAGCAGTACTTTCCTGTGGTGCTGTTCACTACGTTGTACAATGTGGTTGCAACTTTTGAGTCTGTGGATGAAATCCCAAAGTGTGACCATTCAAATGAAAGATATTGAGCAGTACTTTCCTTAGTGCTGTTTCTTATGCTGTACAAGGTTTGTTCTAACTTTTGAGTCTGTGGATGAAATCCTAAAGTGTGACCATTCAAATGAAAGCTACTGAGCAGTACTTTCCTGTGGTGCTGTTTATTATGCTGTACTAGGTTTGTTCTAACTTTTGAGTCTGTGGATGAAATCCTAAAGTGTGACCATTCAAATGAAAGCTACTGAGCAGTACTTTCCTGTGGTACTGATTATTATGCTGTACAAGGTTGTTCTAACTTTTGAGTCTGTGGATGAAATCCCAAAGTGTGACCATTCAAATGAAAGCTACTGAGGAGTACTTTCCTGTGGTACTGTTTATTACGCTGTGCAAGGTTGGTTCTAACTTTTGAGTCCTTGGATGAAGTTCTAAAGAATGACCACTCAAATGAAAACCTCTAGGGAAAACAGGACGTTATAAACAGCATAAACACAGAATGCAACGCAAATGGTGAATTTTATTTCGTTGTACTAATATCGTACGTGATAGATTATTCTCCAGTTTAGATTGATGTGATTTAAATGTTTTACTTGTAGATGCTTGCATCGATTATTATTTTTTTTTTTTGTTTTCTCATTTTACAGGTGCATGTTTTTGTAATACTGTAAAAATCTATGATCACGCAAATAAAGCTTGTTATTGTTGTTGTTATTGTTGAAAGGTACTGAACAGTCCGTTTATTTGGTTGTTCGACTCATAAGAGGTTAACCATTAGAAAACACATTCTCTTTCACTATAATACCGTACTATTCCGATAATAAGCCCACCCCTCGAAAATAAGCCCTTCCGAATGTAAGACTCCCAAATTTCATTCGCAAAAAAAGCCCTTCGATAAAAAGCCGCCCCCCCCCCCCCTCCACCTCCCGCATATGAGCCCATCGGCTTATATGAATTTTACATCCCAAGAACGATCACAGCATAATATCATCCGGGTTTAAAGTGCCCACACAAACTACCGTATTGTTCTACGTACGTACCGTGTGGCAATATATTTTTGCGGGTTCTAATTTTTGCGATTTTTGCGGATTTTTTCACGAGCCGAAAAAAAAAAAGTTCGAGCAAAAAAAATCTCCAGTAAAAATTTTCCCCGCAAAAATTTACTCCACAGTCGAAATTAAATACAAACATCGCCTTTTACACATAATGTAAAAACATGTTGGTGCCCATTTACGTAAACCGTCTGTTTCGTTCAGAAACAGAACAAAATTAGAACCAAAACATTCTGAGATAGAACGATGAAATTGCAGTTGGTCAGGAGCCCCTGAGTTGGTACATATATTTGACAGTTAAAATCTTTAAAGAAAAGGATCGTCTGAAGGTACTCCATTGATTAACTCCATGTTGTTCACCCATATTCGATTGTTTGTACTCAAAAAACGACAACGTTAGAATTCCAAATAGAAGGCGGCTTCCTGAAAATCGCAAAAATTAATTCCGAGGAAGAAAAACTAGTTTCTCCCATTTGCAAAAATTAGTTCCCGCAAAACACAAAAAACCATGCCAATCCGCAAAATTAAACTCCCTCAAAAATTTAGTGTTACACCGTAAACAGCAATCTGAATACTGTACGTACAATAACAACGGGTTTATTTGCCGCAACAGGGTACCATACAAAAACATTGTATGAAACGAGAAAAATCTAAAGTTCGATCGTACGATACTGCGCTTGTATTCTTGAATGAGAGCGTACAGATAGTATTTGTGAAGAAGTTCAATTCCTCTACCTTGTACTTACATTCCTTCTGATGCCTTCCAAACATAAGCCGAACCAGTTTTGAAGCGCAAAACTCCCTCCAATAGGCCCTTTGCACGGGCCATAACTGTGTCACGTGACCTTGTCAATAATAAAAAAATCGTAGTAGTACAAAATAGATATCAGAAATGGAAAGAGCATGATAAAATTAGTAAGATTTTTAATTTTGAGGTCACTGGCTTTAAAGTGCGATATTTTACGGTTATTTTAATGTTCAAAAAATTACCAAGACTTACAGGGAAAAAAGCTGCTGGATGGCAAGCTTTGCCACCCAGCATACAAATCTTTTATAATTTTCAAACTTTCAAACTGTCCTAAAATCTTGCACTTAAACGCCAGTGGCCTCAAAAATGAAAATCCTGCTAATTTCATGACGCCCTTTCCATTTCAGCCATCTATTTTGAACTACGACCATTTATTATGATTGACAAGGTCACGTGATACGGTTATGCAACGAGCCTAAAATACTCTCCCCCCCCCCCTCCCCGAAACAAACCCACCAGAGAAGTCTTTTGGACAATAGAGTATGAGCCCAGGGAAATTATTCAGTAATTCGGAAATTCAGTTGGTAACAATCTTTTTCGAATGGCCAGTTTTGTTATTTTCGGAACCTGCGAAGCTATCTTTATATTAAGGGCAAAGAGAATGTCAGGAAATAATAGGTTTAATTAGCAAACAATGTCTCTGCCCGTGCCTTATGCATTATCGTACGTCTGGAAAACAACAAAATGAAACGACGACAAAACAACAACGTGAAAATGATAGAAAAGCAACGAAGAGAAATTCTAATGAAGAAAAAATTTCAACATTTCATATAGAACACAATCCCAAGATATGAAGGCGAATTTTTTTCTCTATTTAGACTTGAGCGACGTCTCTACGAATTCAGTCTTCTTCCAGATTGTTCGGCCACGTCCCGAATACAGTGTTCAGGAGAAATTGAATGTTAATAAACCACACTGTATTTTGAAAACAATTTAAAACAACAGCTTTGAAGAATGAGTGGTGCATATTTTCGCAAATGACTTTTCAGGGCTTTCGAGAAACGCATCTAGAGACAGCTTGGCTGAGCGGATAACAAGATTTATTCCACTGCAAACATAGCCAATCAAAAACAAGAAAGTCATTTTCTCTTTTACTATCTCTAGCTAGCTACGCAAAAAGTCGTATATTAAATAATTAAAGCTAGCGGTACTAAAAACTAAAATAATATTTCGACAAGTAGGAAACACGCTTATGAAGTAGAAAAAAAAACTTAAACGAATGAACTAAGAAACCTCGGTTTTTATGTTATTTTTAGTTTTTACTTCTATGCACCAAAACTTTTCTGTTAATTGCCCACAGGAATCGAGTGTCTAAAATGAAAAAACCTCATTAATTTAAATGTGGAATATTATTTGAAATTTGAGCTTCAAATTGACGTTCTAGTCGTGTTGAACTAGAAATACTTTAATTTATAGTTCATACATACTATAAGTGTTTCATTCAATATATTTATCTGGCGATTTTAGTGAATATATGTAGGTTATTTCTAAGTTAGGAACTGAGTGATGTGTCTCGTCTTCAAATTAGCAGGCCTTATCCAAATTGCCGTTCTTGTTGGGTCATTTTGAATCTAAGAATCTAAATTGACATACGTAATATTCTGTAAATTAAGGCCTCGACCAGGGTTAGGTGAAGAAAAAAACTATTCCAGAGTTTAAGCGATATTTTTCAGAAACTCATTTTTTACTCCCCTATGTCATCGTGGTTCTGCGGATGTAATCATAAAGTGCAACCATACAAGTAACAGCTGCTGAGTTGTCTTAAAACTTTCTTGCAATTTTTTTCTAATATTTTGTAGCATGCTTTTCGACTTTTCCGGGTTTGACCATGGGTAACGTGAGGATGCTTTGGAATCATTAAAAACATGAAGCTTTTCAAACACAGGTGGCGGCTTCTGCATAGCGTTACGTGAGAGAATTCAATGTAACGTTACATGTCAACTCACCAAGTGTCGAGATTGTAACAACCAATGTTGACATAACAATAAAGCTTATGATATGTGAAGATTCCATGAAGATCACCGCTTTCCTGAAAAGCAAAAGCGTTCCAAGTGCAGCGGCGAAGTCCAGAGAGTTGACTTTGAACCTTATTTAACCCGTCTAGGTTGCATATGACTGAGTGAAAAACAAGGCTTTCGCTACGGGAATCGTTAAAGGCTTTTTGTTTCGGAATACAATACCAGAGATGGCAGATGTTTTTCTAGAAGTAATAAACATGTTTAAAGAAATGTTTTTCGATTTTGGAGCTATGTTTTTTCCTTATTCTCCTTCGCAGGTGATGCAAATAAAGGACAACGTCTTGTAAACAACGTGTTTATACTTTTTTCTTCCGTGATTGGCTATGTCGGACATGTCCTTCAGTCAGCGTGAAAAATTAATCTTTTTAGCTGAATAAATAAGACAAAAACTGGAAGTTAGCTATCCTGTCTTAAGGCCCCATCCACACTAACAAAAGATACGTTTTTATATAGTTAACTTTTCTGGCCACACGTAAATGATCGAGAATGGGAACTGGGGCCGCTCGAATCCCGGCCGCGGGGGGCTCTTGACCCATGTTTGGGTATAGGGGTGCCGCTGAGGTCTCCATCCCTGACCCTGCTTAGGACAAAAAGGCCCTAAAATACCAACCCTGTTTAGGACAACACCCTCCATTTTAGGTCCCTGTTTAGGAAAAATGACGAAATACACACTCTCTTGTTTTGCACAATTTTTAAGTGTTTTAATAAAGACCGGCACACGTCTCCAATCTAAGATTGCTATCAAAATACTGCGGGTAAGCCGTATTTAACGACGACAATCTTGCAACCATACACTGTTTAGGACAAACTGGCGTAAAATCATATACCCTGTTCAGGAGAGGGAGGCCAAAAACCATACCCTATCCAGCGACATATCCCCGTATAGGCCATATAAGGTAGAACTCCCCCGGGGCTCGAATACGATGATTTAATAGCGTGGGACAAAGTAACAAAAAGTTGTTTTCAAAAGTTGTTTTAAAGTTGTTTTCAATCATTTAGGTATAGAATGCTTTTTGAAAACTCGACGTGAACGTGTTAATGTGCCTTAACGCAACAAACTCCTACACCGGTCAAAACTGGCTGTGAGGAGCCATGGTCCTGGTATCATTTGTGACGTCATCCCTTTTATCGACATGAGTTTCAAAAGATCTTCTGAACAGCTACTCCACCGAAACACGAACGCTTACTTTAAGATGGAGCCCGATTATCGTTTACCAGAAAAAGGAAAACGAATTTTAAACAATTCACAACTTGTTTGGATTCAAGCCATTTTCTTTTTTTGGGGGGGGGGGGGAGGGAATGATTCTCTTTAATCATGCTATTTAACTGTTAGCTGCTCGGCCAAAAACTTTATACCATGCGAATCCAAAAACCGTCTCCAACTTTTGATTAACTTTGAAAAAATGTTTAGAAAATAGAAGACAAATTATTTGCGAAAACATGGTCAAGTAGCTCCGTCAGTTTCGTTTTGTTTGGATTTCCTGTGGTTTGAGCTCTTAGCCAATGGATAGCTACAAAAATTGAGATATCAAGGTCAAATAAGAGTCCACGGTATTTTTTTTCTCTTTTGTAGTTGGCGGTGGGTTCGCACAGTAACGTGTGAAACATGTTATCGTGACATTATACGAAAACTAACCATTTTTGTAGGCTTAATTCGCAAAATCTTTCCCTGAAACACAATCGCTAGGTATCTGCTGAAAACCGCACTCCATCACAAATACTAAATAGATCATTAATCTAGAAAAGTAAATGGTTAATAATAAAATCCAAAAAGCCCGTCATATTGAAGTGGGCGTTAAAAGAAAATCAGCTTTGTACCCCTCCCCCCCCCCCCCCCCCTTATTCCCCCTACGGCAATCCAAAATGGTTCACGAACTGCACCAGTTTATCAGAACTTGGATATGAAAACAATAATAATTGAGGTGTCAGTTCAGGTTTTACCGTTTCCACCGAAAAAATAGTTCTCTTTTTTCCATACTGCGTTTTGTTGCCTGCGTGCTTTTGTTACACGTTCTCTTTTTCAGAAATTTTCTGTAGGAAACTGGCATCATAGCGAGTATTGCACAATACGAAGAAGTATGGAGGCCATATGACGTCATGGAGGGCAGATGTATTCTTTGACATTTCAGAAAGTTTTAAAACGTTGTTCAACCAGCTGGTACATATTCCGCTCGCTCTAAAAACAGCCAAACTAGAATATTGAAAAATACAGGTTTCAGTTTGAAAAAAATGATGGAAAAAAAAACCGTGGCACATGAAAATACTGGTTTATAGCTTTTATCTAAATTTTCACATCCTAAGGTTTAATCCACGAAGTCAGCATAATAAACAGCACCACAGGAAAGTACTGCTCCTTAGCTTTCATCTGATTTGTCACACTTTGGGATTTCTTCCACAGGCTCAGGTTATAACCACCTTGTACAGCATAATAAACAGCACCACAGGAAAGTACTGCTCAATAGCTTCCCTTTGTATATCCACGCTGTAGTGTATCATTCACAGAATCAATGAAGAGAATCACATTGAATTATGAAAAAGATGTTTTTCTTTAGCGCTAAAACGGTAAATGATTCTAGGGGAAATTTATTTTCCAGCTCCGATTACGTAACACCTTAATGACAGAAGCTTAACTCTCTCTTTGTTTCTAAAGTTCAGGGCCTTTAAAAACCAAAGATATATGCAGTTGAATGTCTGCCGATGGTCGCTGTGAACATTTGCGTTAAACGAAGTTTTATCTCTCGGTTAATGTGCAAAAATATTAACATGCGGCACGGATAATCACCACAGCCTACAAATTATCTATTCTTTGCATAACATTAGCAGCAAGATCATTCTCCAATGATGGTTTTTGTTGAAAAAATTCTGCACAGCTTGAGTGGGGGCAATTTTTGGTTATCAAGGAACATTTAAAAGTCTCACTGAAGTTGAAAAGAACAATTTAATAGCACCAGTATTAATATGGCTGCACCTTCGATAATGTTGTTGTCTGGAATTATTTTGATCAACTTATTTTCATTTGGTAAGTTTTGCTCATAAATTGATCTTTTTGAATTTTATTCATAGCCTTACAGTAAATAGTTTTCCTCGGTCAAACCTACTTAGAGTTAACTTAAAAGAAAGTTGACCGAAAACACTATAAAACACAGCATACGGACGCATATTCATTGTTCAAACCTGTCCGTGCCAAACTTTCCCAAGCAAATTCACTTTCGTTTATTTCTGTTATTTGAGTTGGCGGTATCCAGAATAAGCTATGAAATATCACAGCAACACAATTTTTCTTTTCCTTTAGTTGGGACAATTCTTTGCGGACCATCATAAGACGCCTTACCTCTTTAACAGATAAGAAAGCCACATGACTGGATTGTAATTACCCAAATATATTCCAACACCATCGCAGACTTCTGACTCAAAACGAAAGCGAGATGACGATTTGACAGGGGCACCCAACGAGAAAATTTTAGCAAAATTCTTAAGATAACATCTTCTCCTTTCATAGATTGTTTCAGAGCTTTTTAAAGGTATAGTTTTGTAAGCTAACACAGATTGATCTGTTCGGCGTTTTTAGCTGAAAATTTAGGCCGCAGAAAATTTTACGAAACAGAATCTTATCCGCCGAGTTTAGCGACCCCTTCAGTAAAGAGCGGTTCCATAGCACTAATCGAAATATTCCAGATAATCAAGGCCCTTCCGAAAATAACGTTTGTTTCATCGAAAAAATTACCGGTGATACTTAATAAGCACCTGACACTTGTTCATACGCCAAAAGTGTCGACCTAAATTTCGAATAGATGTACACATCTTTTGAACATAACCCTTTTTTGAAGGCAGCATAATAATTGTGTTGTGTTGTGTTGTGTTGTGTTGTGTTGTGTTGTGTTGTGTCGTGTCGCGTGGTTAGTAAAACCACGCGAACTATGTCGTACTGTTGACTAAAATACGGACCATCTAACTGGCATATGTACTAATACTACTACTGCTGCTGCTGCTGCTGCTTCTGCTGCTACTACTGCTACTACTACTACTACTACTACTACTACTACTACTACTACTACTACTACTACTACTACTACTACTACTACAGGCTACTAAATAAAGAATTACAAAAACACGCCGCTCTTATCACAAACTTACAGGACGAAAACCACGCATTACAGAAGAAACACGCAAAAATATCGGAAGAAAATATAGCCATGAAAAGAAATCAAAGCCTACTGGAGGCAGAGGTCCCATTTCTTAAAGATCAGGTTAAAGCCCTTTGGGAGAAATTGAATGTACACCCACCGGAAAAAGCCATTACGACTGATACGTCGAGCCAGACTACCCCCCGCGTAGAGGACGACAGCATAATTTGCGAAACGAATAAAGAATATGAAAATGCACCTTCTACACCGGCATGCGCCCAATGGAAAGAAGACGAATTGCTCGTTGTGAATCTACCAACCTCTAACTCTTTCTCTCCCCTCCAAGAGCCCCCCACAAAACCTCTTGAAAATGGCAAACAAGACAAGCCAAAGTCAGCTAATTCCCAACACCCTACTACGTCCTCTGCTAGCAACAACAACAACACTCGTTCTAACGAAGTGATCTTCCTGTGTGATTCCAATGGAAAGTTTTTGGACACAAGACAAATGTTTTCATCGAAACACGAAGTCAAGTACATCAGAGCACCACTGATTGAACACGCAAGATCCTACTAACAAAATGACGTTCGCACTCCTCCACAACTGATCATACTGCACACGGGAACAAACGACCTTGAGAGAACCAATTCCCCTGAAGAACTTATCTCTAACATTTTAATATTGATTACTGAGGCTTCCACAAAATTCCCATCGAGCAAGATATTTTCTCAACACTTCTTCCCCGCAACGACATCCCAACACCCATAATCACCTCAATAAATGATCAATTAATTAATAGCTGCTCAAGACTACCCAACGTACAGTTAATTAAACACGACAACCTGTTCGCGAATCAACTCAATATTCTCCACGATAACAAACACATTCTTAAACGACACATAGGGCTTTTCGCCAAAAATCTGAAAGACGCCATTCACGGCCGTATACGACCAAGAACGGCAACGTCTTCAAATGCCCCGCCAATCCAAAGAGCATCACCAAATCAACCAGCGTCACCCCAAGGTCCCAATACAGTGTTGCGGCAGGCCTCATACAGCAATGCTGTCAAGAACACACTACCCTTGGCCTTACCACCCTCAAACGCAACCTCCGCCCATACCACGTGCCACACCACAACTACAGCAACGGAAACCCCCAGCACCACACCAAACTGCACCGCATCAAATGCTCCCACATGCTGCGAAACCGCTACAGCAACAGATACTCCCCGCCCCACACCAAAGTACACCATATGCGTATCCCAACGCACCGCATCAAACGCTTGCGAATGCTGGAAAAATGGAAACTGCCCGTGAAGAGACACCAATACCTCAGGAAATCATATCCTTTCTACGATTTGTAAAATCATTTCTATAATTAACCAAGCAACCTGATTTGAACATTAGACACTTAATTAAGTAGGATAAATTTTCTACCAGTATAATGAGTAAGTAATTTAGCAATCTATCATTGGTATTAAAGATCTCCCCGATATTTCAAGCAACCTGTTCTCTTGTGCTTGGAATATCAACGGACTATCTTCCAAATACCTTGGAAACAAGTTACAAAGTATTGATTTTTTGAGCGTTATTGATAATACTGATTTTATAGTACTAACCGAAATTATTGGCAATTGCTCTGATTTGGAAATAGCCGGATATAAATCTTTTGTTCAATGTTCCACTCCTAACCAGTTGAGAAAAGGTGGGCGGAACTCTGGAGGAATAGTTTTATTTTACAAAAACAAACTCCATAAAAATATTTCAATCGCGAAAACAACTCAAAATTTTTTATGGTTCAAAGTCGAGAAAAGTTTCTTAAATTCGGTGAAGGATATTTACGTTTGCGGGGTGTATATACCTCCGTGTGACTCAAAATATTTCGATCTCGAAATTTTTGATCAGCTAGAGCAAGACATACTACACTTTTCTACAACAGGATCAGTAATTCTTATGGGGGACGTTAATTCAAGAACCGGAAAATACTCCGATACTGTCTCACA
>OZ034973.1:4016831-4046831 GCA_964030785.1 Siderastrea siderea
AGAGGGAAACAGCATAATTACTAATGATCAGCAGGAATCAACTTTTCAGCCAGCCCAAAGAAATAGTTTTGATAATGTATTAAATAGTCATGGGAAAAAACTATTAGAAATTTGCAAAAAACCTTGATCTAAGAATATTTAATGGCAGAGTTAATGGAGATACCCTAGGCAGGCCCACTTTTCATGGAAAAAACGGGAAAGCCGAACTTCAACCTCCACCAATAGATTAATAAGTCTGCCACGCCAGTTTTGCTGGGAAAATGACTCTTACTTAAAATTCAGAAGCGCATTACGTACTGAACCAATCCAAATTCTAATCAGAGAATTTATGGAACGAAACACTGAAGATGTAAATGTCTAATTGGACGATGCTGTGAACATTCTAACTGCGACATCAAAAATCTGCCTCAAGATTAAAACCAAAAGATCTCGTAAACGTATTAGGATAACAAAAACATCGCGATCCTCTTAAGTCTGAGTTACGGAAGAAATTTCACAAAACTCTGAATGATTATAAAATGCTCCTTGACTCAAAAAGGAAAGAATTTCAGAAAGAGAAAACTCTGCAACTCGACGAGCTAGCGTTAAATCCCGACAAAGCGTCGTTTTGAAGTTGTCTAAAATCGATGAACGATACTATCGACGAAAATGTTCCTGCCCCAATCTCGGAAGAAACATGGCTCAACCATTTTCAATCCTTACATTCCAGTGACCCGAGAACTTCCATAAATCATCCAGGAGTCTATGATGAGCTACTATCATTAGAAAAAGAAAAAGAACAGCTAAACTATTTAGATCAAGAGGTAACTGAGTAAGAAATACGTCAAGCGGTGAAGAAATTGAAGAATAAGAAATCGCCATTTGTTGACAAAATAAGAAATGAAATGATCAAAGCGAGCCTTGAATCGCTTATGCCTATTTACATCAAACTTTTTAACCTCATTTTACAATCTGGAAAAATGCCAGATATTTGGTGTCAAGGCCTTATAACCCCAATCTACAAATCGGGTGACAAGAGTGATCCAACAAACTATAGAGGCATATGTGTATCTAGTTGCCTTGGAAAACTGTTTTGTTCCATTTTAAATCAAAGACTATACTTGTATTTTAAAGAAAACAAGATATTACACAATTCACAAATTGGCTTTCTACCTGAAAATCGTACTGCAGACCATGTTTTCACTTTAAGGACCCTAGTAGATAAATATGTCCACTACCATAAGGAAAACGTTTATGCTTGTTTCGTAGATTTTCGTAAAGCTTTCGACTCTGTTTGGCACGAGGGATTGTTTTACAAGCTGCTCAAAATCAACATAGGAGGACATTTCTACAATCTGATCAAAAGCCTTTACTGCAAGTCAACATGTTCCATTAGAATGGGAGAAAACAAAACTCGATCTTTCTCATACTCAAGAGGTGTACGTCAAGGATGTATTTTAAGTCCTCTTTTATTCAACCTCTATATAAACAATTTGCTGTATTTATTCGAAAACACGCTGTCTGATCCATTTGTTCTTCCAAATGGAACAAAAATAAATTCACTATTGTATGCAGATGATTTGATCATCCTATCAAGATCCAAAACAGGATTACAAAACTGTTTAAACACTCTCTCTTCATATTGCAAAACATGGATGCTAAAAGTCAATCCCAAGAAAACAAAAATAATGATATTCCAAAAACGCCCAAGGAAATCCGTTGACATCAACTTTAACATAGGCACCGAGCCAATTGAAATTGTTCAAGAATACACCTATTTAGGTACACGTTTAACTCCAGCGGGAAACTTTACTCTTGCAGTCGAAAAGTTAAAAGAAAAAGCCCTGCACGCCTTTTCTAGTATACGAAAACAAACACTTCTCAATAGACTTAATCCCAATACCACATCCCAGATTTTTGACACAATATTTCCGATCTTAAGCTACAACAGTGAGATATGGGGGATGTCCACTAAGCAGAATTTTAAAGCATGGGATAGTTCCCCAATAGAAAAAATTCATCTCAAATTTTGTAAACACTACTTAGAAGTTAACAATAAGGCCTCCAACGTAGCTTGCAGAGCCGAACTTGGAAGATTACCGCTAATAATTCCAATTAATCAGAAAATTATGAAATATTTTGTTTATCTAAACAACAAAGATAATGACTCTATAGTCAAACAATCTTTCCTCATGTCGAAGAATCTACATTTTATTAATAACTCCGGATTTTATTCCAATTTTATGAACTTGATAGAACAATATCATCTATCCAATTTAGATCCTGAATCTTTAGATAAGGGACGGACCATTATTTTTTTGGAGGGGGGGGGGGGGGGGGGCGATGAAAATTTTTTCAAGACAAACAATTTTTTTCTGGCTGCATTTTCCTGCAAACAATTTTTTTGTGTGTGTTTGAATATTGTTATTATTATTATTATTATTATTATTATTATTACATTTACTTACATACGGTTAAAATTCATCAGGTAATCTTATGTAGTAAAAATACTAATCTAAACATTACTGCCTTAAACTGCTTTCCATGAATGCCGTGTCTCTATGTCTCTAACTTATAAAAGTATAACTGCACCATGGCTTGTTTTGTTTCCTAAAAAAATTGAAAATCTCACATCAAAGTATCCTGAAACACTAAAATGTGAACTAATTGTAAGTAATAGTATAGAACTGCACCAGCGGCCTTTTCTCCCCTGATCCTAGAGAGGATTTAGGAGCCAAGTGAAACAGTGCTTGCTTACACTTGCGCTTTATTTTGTAGTTTATACAAGACTGGGTCCAATTTGCCTTCTTCATGCAAGTGGAAAACAGGAGACTGCTTGCTGTTTAAGTGCTGATTTATTAAATGTCATCATCAAACCAGCCTAGGACCCCGTTGAAAAGCCAGTGTGACTATTAGTGAATACATGCAACCCAGGCATTTAAGTTAATCTTTTCTCTCAGTTAGAGTTTCATTGCACTTCGAAGAGTTCTTGATTAGTGATGGTAACTGGACTCAGTGGAGCACAATTCAGGGAGTAATTACGCGAGTTACTTTAAATCAGCCGAGCGCGTAGCGCGAGGACGATTTGAAATTACGAGCAAGATTACCCCTGAATTATACAATAGGAAGTCCAGTTAATCCTATCTATAACAAAATGCGAGATTAGAAAATCTATGTGCCCTTCAGGGATATATTTTAAAATATCAGTTTTGCAAGCAGTGGAGAAACAGCTATAAAAAGAACCCATTTCAGTGCACCTGATTGACGCGTACGCAACATAGTTGTCCGATTACAGCTATCCAATTACAAAAAGTTCTTGTTATAGAAACGATTAATACAATAACCTAACTTTAACATTTAGTGCTTTCAAGGTCTTCAGAGGAGATTATTTTTAATAAAGGGGTTAGTTACTGATTTTAAGAAACTGTGGTAATTCGTTGGTGGAAAAGTAAAAAACAAAAATTGGGGAAGTCGATTTGGTAAATCAGCCACCGGAAAGAAATGACAAAACCGATGTTTGAGTGTTAAATACCTCATTTGCTCTAATGAATAACAAACACTCAAAATGTCAACTTTTGAATTAGTTTGTGGTGGCTAATGTACCATGTCAAACCAGTTGATGAATCCAGATTTTGCAAATCATTTTGTTGCATTGCTGTCTTGCATTTTAACAAATAGGACTAAATTTACTTATATAAATCAAACTTCGTATCAACTAGTCTGCAAACTTTTTATTTTCTCCTTTTCATGTCTGCAAACAATTTATTAGGGCTTTTTTGATTTTGCAAACAATTTTTTTTAGGATTTTTCATCCCCCCTCTAAAAAAATAATGGTCCGTCCCTAATGACAGAATTAGGAGATATACAACTAATATGAAAGAGAAAAATGTATCCTTCTGGCGACACAGCCTTGAACATTCAAAGAAATTAGACTTTTATAAAGTTTTTAAGGATGAATACGTTACATCTGATTATTTATGTTGATACACTGTACTGGGTGCAAAGAAAGAGCTCCGCGCAGGGACGCACTCGTTTAGCTGAAGATGATATGATATACAACAGAGATCTGCTCAAGTGTTGGAGTTCTCCACCACATAACATGCCGAACTTCTCTAATTAACACGAGCTAACTGATAAACGTAAGGATTTTAAAACGGCTCCTCTAATACTGAAATAAAGCTTAAGCCCTCGATTCAGTTTAGGTGTACACCATCGCGAGCGTGGAATCTCTGGGTAGACCTCCAAAAACCCCGGTGGCCCCAGAAAAAAGAATAGGGGAGTGGTTCCAAGAATACTTTAAGGTATTTCATCAGCGCTCGGACTCGCACATTGAATACAGAGTCCTCGCCGAGATAAAGGGTTTCAGTGGCACACGCATACCAGGCGGACATTATACGAGTCGTGCAAAGTGCGAACTAAACCTTCAATAGCCGAACCCACCAGTAAAGGATCCAGTCTGGAAAGGTCATAAGTCCCTAATTGCAAAATTACGATACGTGCAGGTCATCCTGCATCGTGGCCACCGTGCGGCCGCCCTTGCCTTGCCACCGAAATATAGCGGCCCCACTTAGCATAAATTAACGATCAAGGTGAGAGCGATGGTCAACAAACTGGCCTAAACAGCGAATGAAAGGATGCCCAAGGAGAAATAACAGAAATAATACAAAGAAATAATACAAGAAGGAACCAAATAACCGAGGATCACCCCTTAGCGCTTAAAATAGCTAAGAAACACGCCAAGGAAAAAGGAATAGAGAATACCCGAAGATTACTCTAGTTAGACTACACTGACTTGCCTGAAACGTTTTTCCCAGAGATGTAAACGCTGTGATTGCGAAAAGAAAGAGGGAATTAACGTCAGATTGATGAGGAATTTATACCCGGGTGCGACCGTGACCGATACTATGATTGGCTGTTATCTGACATGGGAATCCAGAATCGGAAGAGCAAGAAGAGTACAAAGGCGCACTGTATCAACATAAATAACATTATGCTTTGACATAATGTTTGGTTTTAAACCAGCTAAGAGGCTTTAATGAAAAACGAAATTTAGTGAAGTTCAGAGTAAGTAATCACAAACTTATGATTGAACTAGGTCGATATCAAACCAATCAAATGCCCAGAGAAACTAGATTATGCCCACTGTGTAAATCAAATCAAGTAGAAAATGAAACTCATTTCTTGTTGCAATGTAGTAAATACTCTCTGCAGAGGCAGACATTCTTCAATCGAATCAATGAAATAATACCAGACATTGAAAGGAAATCAACCTCAGAAAGCATAAAACTTCTCATGAACTCTAACGACTATCATGTGAATAAGCTAGTAATGAATATACGTGATACATTGTTACTATCAAGTGAAAGGGATGTAACTTAAGTTCATTAGCATAATATTAGAGTACTATTAGTCTTGTTTTGTTATTAATTAATATAAATATGCTTTTGCAATACTGTAAAATGTGGCGGTCATGCAAATAAAGCAATTTACTACTACTACTACTACTACTACAACTAGTACTACTACTACTACTAGTACTACTGCTACTACTATACTACTACTACTACTACTACTACTACTACAACTACTACTACTACTACTACAACTACTACTACTACTACTAGTACTACTACTACTACTACTACTATACTACTACTACTACTACTACTACTACTACTACTATACTACTACTACTACTACTACTACTACTACTACTACTACTACTACTACTAGTACTACTACTACTACTACTACTATACTACTACTACTACTACTACTACTACTATACTACTACTACTACTACTACTATACTACTACTACTACTACTACTACTACTACTAGTACTAGTACTACTACTACTACTACTACTACTGCTGCTGCTGCTACTGCTGCTACTACTACTACTTCTGTTACTGCTACTGCTGCTACTACTACTACAGCCATTCCTTTGTTCGTAGAATTGACCTTTGTTCCTAGCTCGCTTGAGTTTACAACTGTCTTGCAGGCTGTCATAACAGGAAGTTCGAACTATAAATCCACAATTTTGAATTATCGAGATTCTGTTGTATGCTATACTTGACAGCAAAAATTGAAAGAAAAAAAGTTAAAAACGTTGTCGAAACAGTGGACGCCCAAGGGCTAACCTTCGTCTTCCTTGAGATCGAGATCGATTTACGCCAGCTTATTAAAAGTTACTAAATTATAGGAATTTTAAAACCCAGAAATGACACAGTCATGATAATATGTCATTAGGAAGTACATCCATGCCACCAGCCACGCCGCCTTATTTAAATTCTATTACGTCACCTTCCGGAGAGTCAACAACCACGCCAACTTCTAGAAAGACAACAACCATGTCAACTTCTGGAAAATCAACAACCATGTCAACTTCCAGAAAGACAACAACCATGTCAACTTCTGGAAAGTCAACAACCATGCCCATTTTGGTCCATAACCAGTCCATAACCATGATAACTTCCGGAACGTCAACAACCATGTCAACTTCTAGAAAGTTTATAACCTTTTCCGAATCACCTTCTCCCATGTCCACCTCCGGGTCGTCATCAACCATGTCTTCTTCCGGATCGTCATCAACCATGGTTACTCTTGGTACAGGACCAGCTACGTCAACTTCCGGGTCGTCAACGTCCACGTCTACTTCTGAAACATCGTCAGCCATATCGACTTCTGGTACGTCATCAACCGTGACAACTGCTGGAACATCATCAACTATGACAACTGCTGGCGCGTCATCAACCGGAAGTTTCACAGAATCGGTGACTTCGACAAACGTGACTGGTTCAGCAGGAAAGGAAAATCTTCTAGATGCGAGCAGGAAAAAGGAACAAGGCAAAGAAGAGCAGAGAGATGAGCCCATGCCTGGATGGGTGATAGGTCTCATTGTTGTCGGTTGTGTGGCTTCCCTGGTGATCACTGCGATTGTCATAAAACTGGTAAGTTCTGAAAACAAACATTTTCTTGATACTTAGATTGGTTTTCAATTGATTGTTGGGAAACCAAAACCAAAGCAATTACTCTAACCAGTCACAGAAACTCAAATAATCCAACGAACCAATCATAACTCGAAACAAATACATATAACAAGCGTCAAGCGCGGGTAAACGCGTGCGAGCAAGTCACGATTAGATTTAGTTTTACTTCTGATTAAGCCACAGGCAGCCCAAGCTAACGTTGAGAACTGCCCATAAATTAGACTTTTTTCCACGCTACGCATAATAATGACATCGGCAGCATTTAAGAGTTTGTATGGAAATGCTACAAAACGTCTCAAATTGCCACAAATCAGAAAGAAGTCGAAATACAAATAATTTGCCTTATGTCATTGTTGTATTGGTCATTATTTGACGGCTTCCTGGGCTGGTTTGAAGCTTTTTAGGCGAGAAATTGAGATTTTTATTTTTCATGTTAGCTGAATCTTTAGAATTAATTAAAGGCAGGAAACAGTTTCACACTGCACCTCACTTGAGTTTCGATAAATTCCATCACAATAAACGAATCACCCTAAAACTTCAAAGGTGTATTGTTGGGTCTTGCGCATACCTTTGTTCTTCCTCATGGGTTCCAGATCCTATTTTAAGCCATCAAAAATCCCTCCTAAATACGAAACTCGCCTTTCCTGGTATGCGTTTTCATTTGAAGTGCACACATGGATCATTGCGAGCCGCATTTTGACGACAAAATGGCCCATAGCCGGGGAGAGGCTGAGTGAGATTGTCCACAAGCAAAAGGCGACACTGCGGAGTCCAGAGAGAGGTCGGTTTAACCGGAAATAGAGAAATATTAGAACGGCCGTGAAATTCACTCGCCTCAATTGTTTTTTTAAAAAGCATTCACTTCTTGACCAATTTGAGAGTAATACATAACATAAGCGCTAAGCGTTCGTTGACTCAGTTGGGCATACGTGAACGTCTTCTGTGATAGGCAATATAAAATATATTAATTTATTATTATTACTACAATGCCATTAGTAACCTTCAATATTTATATATGCCAAGCTTTCTACTAAAAGCGCTCGTAGGGGACCCCTCTCGCCAGCGGGAGCTTCGACTGTTTAATTTCCGTTTTTGTTTTTGTTCATCGAACTGAGATAACAACAAATCCCATATAAGGCGGTAATACCCGGGAAAGGTAGTGCATGAGAACCAAATTCCTATTGCTCTTGTATTAGCATGAGTTAGCATCGACTGAATGGCCAGGGAAACAACAACGAACATAGGCTGGGGAAGGAGATTGGGTCTGAACTAGCAAGTATAAAAAGGTTTGACACTGACATAATTGTTTTCACAACCTCGTAACCAGGGCTTTTCTCTTTTTCTTAAATTCCTGGGAACAAGGTTGTTGTTTTCAAGGTTGTCGAAACAGGTCCACGAAAATAACCGTCACATAGACTTCAGTAACGTTTAAGTTGTTGAATTTGAAACAAATTTTCTTAGTGACTTTTTCTGGTAGCCTGGTTATCAACAAAAGACCAGAAGTCTGCCCGATCACATCGCCATCCCAGAGAAATACAAACCTCTGGCGCCCGCCTAAGTCCAGTGCTACGTTTTTGAAATAATACGTATAAAAATTTTAGCAACCTCTTAGTATGCGCATCTACGTGCTGTATTTTAAATTACGCGAAATAATAGTCATCTTTCAATCTGATAAAGGTTGAAATTTCCTAGTGGTCATTAGCTGAAATGTCTTAAGTAAGTAAAACAAGTCAGTGTCAAACTTTTTACTTACAGTGTTAAGTGTAAGTAAAAAACTGGATGTAAAAAAGGTATCGCGAGCCACCTATCAAAACCTCCAAAACTGTACCCCTTTGGATTGTTAGGTGACTTTAAAATCTAGTTTTACTCAGTTCCAGCACTTTTCACAACAACTTCAGGTGGAGTGGATATACTGTCCAAACTTGTTGAACTCAATAGTGTTGCATTTGTCGGGACCTGCTAACAGTTTTCATATATAACTTATAATAAATATAGATATTTCTTTCTTGAATTTCCTAGCGTTTCTTCAGGAAGAATCCTACTTTAAAACCAGAGCAATTTGTTGGAGACTCACCTGCTTAACTACGTGATCATCAGGCGTTGCGAGCCGATGTTTTAAAACATCGGTCAATGTAAATACTATAAATTAAACGAACAGTAGAAGTAGTACATATATCGTACAGCATACGCGTATGACTTATTTGTGCCAGCTACATAAAGTACAACACGAGGCTATCCTCACAGGTTGCGCCCTCCTTGGAGCTCAAGGGTGCTCAGTATTTTATTCGCACCAGTTTAACAGAACTTGGATATGAAAGCAATAATAATTGCGGTGTCAGTTCAGGTTTTTTCGTTTCTTCAGAAAAAATAGTTCTGTCTTTTTTCACATTGCGTTTTGTTGCCTACGAGCTTTTATTAAACTTACTGTTTTGTAGAGATTTACCACAGGAAACTGGCATCACAGCGAGTATTGCACAATACGAAGAAGTGTGGAGGCCATATGACATGAGGGCAGGTGTATTCTTTGACATTTCAGAAAGTTTTAAAACGTTGTTAAACCAGCTGGTACTTCCCTCACTCTAAAAACAGCCAAATGTAGACTATTAAAAAAATACAAATTTCAGTGTCATGAAAGATGTGGTTGCTCATCGTGGTTTATAATGATAGATTTGCTTTATTGTTTGTCTCACGATATTGTCACTTTGATATGTATCGCAAGTGACAATATAGTGAGACAAACGATAACTACAAATTTCAGTTTGAGCAAAATGATGATAAAAAAACCCTAGCACATGAAATTACTGTTCAATAGCTTTCCTCTCAATTTTCACATCCTAAGGTTTCATCCACAGAGTCAGAAGTTAGAAGCACCCTGTACTGCATAATAAACAACACCACAGGAAAGTACTGCCCAATAGCTTCGCTTTGTATATTCACGCAGTAGTGTATCATTCACAGAATCAATGAAAAGAATCACATTGAATATTGAAAACAATATTTTTCTTTGCAGGAGAAATGGTAAATGATTCTAGGAGAAATTTATATAATTTCCATACAAAACATCAAAATTAAGGTTTGCATATAAAATAAGCAGACTTTTTTTCCCAGCTCCAATTACGTAACACGTGCACCTTAATGTTTGTTTCTAAAGTTCAGGGCCTTTAAACACCGAAGATATATCCAGCTGAAGATTTGTCGATGGTCCCTGTGTGAACATTTGCTTTGAATGAAGTCTTATTTCTCGGTTAAAATGCAAAAATATTAACATGCGTCACGGATAATCACCACAGCTACAAATTATCTAGTATTCTTTGCATAACATTAGCAGCTAGATCTTTCTCCAATGATGGTTTTTGCATAAAAAATTCTGCGCAGCTTGAGTGGGGGCAATTTTTGGTTTTCAAGAAACACTTAAAAAGTCTCAAGTTGAAAAGAAGAATTTAATAACACCTGTCAGTTAATATGGCTAAAGCTTGGACAATGTTCTTGACGTCCTTGACCGGAATTATTCTGATCAACTTATTTTCATTTGGTAAGTTTTGTTCATAAGTTGTTCTTTTTGAATTTTATTAATTACTTTACAGTAGCTATGTGTTCTCCTAGGTCAAACCTACTTAGAGTTAAATGAAAGAAAGTTGATTGAAAACAGTTATAAAACACAGCATACGGACGCATATTCATTGTTTAAAACTGTCCGTGAAAATGGAGAAAATTTAACTCTGCAATTAATGAACACCGCCAAACTTTCCCAAGCAAATTAACTTGCGTTTATTTGAGTTGGCAGTATCCAGAATAAGCTCTTAAAAATCACTGCAACACAATTTTTCTTTTTCTTTAGTTTGGACAGTTCTTTGCGTATCATTATATGTATATATTTCCTTACCTCTTTAACAGATAAGAAAGCCACATGACTGGATTGAAATTACCCAAATATATTCCAACACCATCGAAGACTTCTGACTCAAAAAGGAAGAGAGATACGAAATTGGTGATGCTTGCGATGTTTGCTGATGACCATCTGTCAGAAACACAAAATTTTAGATTAATCAACTGAGTTGATAAGGTAAATTGGCCACCGTAAAGAGATTGAAGGCTGACGTTTCGAGCGTGAGCCCTTCGTCAGAGCAAGTCGCTCTGACGTATTCGCTCTGACGAAGGGCTAACGCTCGAAACGTCAGCTTTCAATCTCTTTACGGTGGCCAATGTACCTTATCAACTCAGTTGATAAATACAAAATTTTGTGTTTCACGTTCCCACCGACGCAGCACTACAGTTTCTTTAGAAATTAAGCCCCTTGCATCTGTCAGAAACACCGTACTTGATTAAAAATTTTAATTTCGTTGGCAAATGTCAGTGAAGTAAAAATAAACTTGAACAAAACTCGTCAAGCCGAGAACAAACATAAGCAGCCAAAAACGAATAAATGCTTAACTAAGAAAGTCCCTTGTAGGTTCTCTTTCATCGCTTTAGGGCCATCTAGGGAGATGTGAGTGAAAATTACATGACACAGTTTGCTCTGTGTAAATTCTCCAGCTGAACGTTTTGTGGCAGAAAAACCTCTGGGAATAGAATCTTGCCGAACTACTGTTGCCTTTTTGAAAATAATGACTGGTCTTTAGAGCGCTTTTCAAATGAGTGTCGTAAAACCAAAACCAAAGTAATTACTCCAGCCAATCACAGAAGAAACAAAACACAAAATAAACCAATCAGAAATCGAAGCAAGTACAAGTGATTAGCGTTTAGCGCGGGAAAACGCGTGCAGGCAAGTGACGATTGGTTTTTGTTTTTCGTCGGATTGGCTGAGAAAGTGGCGCGAGCTTTTTTAACCAATCAGAAAGCGAAGTAAAGCAAAACCAAAGCAAACACAACATTACTTTCGACACTCAATTGAAAACTGCTCTATTGTACTCTAAAGACATTTTTTATCCCTCCAAAACGATTAAATAAAGCTTAATCAGTTACGTGTTACGAAAGTTTAAAGCAACCCTTTCATTAAGGAGCTTTAGCTTTCCATAGCAATCGAAATAACCCAGATAATTAAGGCCCTTCCGAAAATAACGTTTGTCTCACCAAAAAAGTTACTGGTAATACTTAATAAACACCTGATGCTTGTTCATACGCCAGAAGTGTCGACCGAAAATTAAAATAGATGAACACATCTTTTGAACATAACCGGTTTTTTCATAAAGGCAGCATAGTAATGGTGTTGGATCGTTGTTTTACAGGTTAGTCAAAGCACGCGATAGCTCGAACAGTCAGGGAAAACGGCACGTTTTCACCGTTCGACCGGGTTAATAAAGTTCGACTTCTCGGCGCGTCAAACAAAGCAAACTTCTCTTTATTCTAGTTAGTGATGGATCAAAAAGATTTTTCGTTTCCAAGCTCGGGGTGCTCGCGGTGGGATACTCCAAGCACTCAAAGTGTGGACACTCTCTCTTCTCACTGTTGTAAGACAGCAAAATAGCGCTGCTTTTAACGTTCGAGCCTCTAATGCCTCTTCCCAGTCCCACTCTCTGTAGTTACACTCTCTCCAGGCTTTTGCTCCAAGACTGCGCAGTTCGTAGTACTCCAGAACAACTCACCCAGAAATACGAAGTACCTACTATCGACTAAAATACGGTCTGTTTAACTGGCATATGTACTACTACTACTACTACTACTACTACTACTACTACTACTACTACTACTACTACTACTACTACTACTACTACTACTACTACTACTACTACAGTCCAATTGACCTTTGTTCCTAGCTCGCTTGAGTTTGTCTAAGGCAAACTGTATTGCAGTCTTTGTCATAACAGGAAGTTCGAACTAAGCGGCAAGTTTGAACTATCGAGATTCTGTTGTATGCTATACCTGGCAGAAAAAAATTGAATGAAAAAACAGTAAAAAACGTCGACGAAACAGTGGACGCCTAAGGACCGCTCCAGGCATTTGTATATGCCCACCATAAGATGGCAGCTAGGCTTCGTCTTCCTTGAGATCGAGATCGATTTTCCCCAGCTTATTAAGAATTACTAACATATAGGGACCTTAAAACCCAGAAATAACCCAGTAATGGTAACTTGTCATTAGAAACAACATCAACCATTTCAACATTTGGAATGTCATCAACCATTCCATCTTATCCACGTATTATTACGCCAACTTCCGGAGACTCAACAACCATGTCAACTTCTGGAAAGTCAACAACCCTATTTACTTCCGAGTCATCTTCGACCATGTCCACCTCGGGATCGTCAACAACTATGGCTACTCCCGGTACAGCGCCAACTATATCATCGCCCCATGTAAGGGAATCCAAGCGAGTTGTCGATTCCGGATTCCACACCGTGGATTCCGGATTCCATGCCTATGGATTCCGGATTTCAAACCTTCTGTGATCCCGGATTCCAAAGTTCTTAACTCTGGTTGTCATTCGTATTTCAAAGGCCAATACTGATGATTTTTTTAAACTGTATGAAGTCGTCTTTAATGAAACAGGAAAGTTTATTTGCTCTCCAAAAGATCAAAATTTATTTTAATTTCTAAAGCATGTGTTAATCGATAATTTCCTAATCTAATTATACGACTTTTTAAGGACCACAATTTGCTTTTTTAATACTGGTCATGATAGTGGACACCTCCGAGAATTTTATTTAAGTTAGCCCCTTCACTAAAAGTTTAAAAATGTTAAAAATCACAGTTTACATACTGTAAAAGTTTTCAACATTCAAATACTCGTGATTTTAAATGTTAACACCCAGGGATTTCAGAAATTTTCCAATAAGCGACATAGCCGGCGGCTTGCAATGTGGCATAGGGGTACTAAGAAAAAAAGGTGACATAAGAGTCCGTTTAATCTAGGGAGGTTGGGGCATGATCCCCCAGAAAATTTTGAAATCTAGTTCCTCGGAAATGCAATTTCCAACATTCTGGACATCAAATAGAATTGTATTCATGAAAATTTTCACTGCGATATGGCGACTATTTTCTGTGAAGAATAGAGTTTAAACGACTTACAGTCGCTGTTGTTGTTATTTCCTTCTTTCATAAACTCTCAGCAGGAGCCCTCGCGAAAGCATTAACAGAAAGCATTAATAGAAAGCGGTACTTATTAGGCCCTATAGATGGCGGTAGACCTCTGGTAATCGGCAGACATCAGACACCACCACTAAAGAGGCAGTGTCCTCCAAAACTGCCGACTGGTTGGCTCTAAGTGGTTGGGTACCATGAGACTTCGGAGCCTTAGGCCTGGGTTCGATTACCGCCCGGACCAACACTCAGGGTCTTAAAATAACTGAGTAGAATGTTTTGTCTTAGTTTCGCATCTGCAAATGATTAGGCTTTCTAGTCTTCTCGGATAAGGGCGAAAAACCGTATGCCCTGTCTCACAGCACTTTCACTGTCTTCACTGATCTGACTGTCAGTATGAGACGTATAAGAACCCACTGACTGCTGCTCGAAAAGAGTAGGCGACGTATACCCCGCTGGTGTGGTGAGCCATTGATGAATTGGGTGGGTAATAAAGGGGTTGATGTCAATTGGGACGCTGTCCTGTTTTATCCCTTCACTGTGTTGATTCACCGTGGCGAAAGAATTAAATAAAAAATTTACTGGTTAAAATGTCGATTTTAATAAACATCCGCTCTGCATAGAAGCCAGGAAAGAAGGAATGTTTTTAATTAGGGAAGTTTTTTTACTCCACTCTGCTCTCCGGTGCACATTGCTAAGATTTCTGTGAAACACTTCGGAAGGTCGATGCAAGAATTTTTTTCTAGGCTGCAAAATGTTCCCTTTCATGATCTTTTTGTCATTCTCCTTGATTCGCCCCCAGCCCCACCCTCCTCCCTACTTTTCCTAATAGTCCGCTGTCACTAACGAGTCTTGTTTTTATTCTCCCTCAGCGTCCATCCACCCTTCATCGGATCGTTTGTTGGGGAGGATCGTTTCGTGACCAACCAAAAGAACCTTAGCTCTGCGTAGGATCGGAGGCTAGTTAAAGAGCAGATGAGCTCTCTATGAGCCAACGGCCATCCATCACAGTCTTGCGTACCAGCGGTGACACAAACAGTACTTCGTAAAAATTGAAGTTTCAAGTACCAGTTCGAAGCAAAATAATTCCAAACTGAGTAACGCTGCTCGAAGATTTTTTGATTTTATGATGTCCAGATCTGACACATGAAAAATGTCTCAACAAAACACTACACCGATATGTATGACTACCAAATGGCTATGAATTTATCAGTTATCTTTCCCGCTCAGCTTCAGTGTACTTCTTTCGGCGTTTCCGAACGTTGGATAGAACTACATGTAGCTCGATGTTAAACCCTGCATGCATGAATGAAAACAACTGTGAACGGTGTTGACCATTTAGGAGACGGTGAAGGTGAAGGCCGGAAAAATTCAGAAAGACGGCATGTCAGGAAAATGATCTTAAACATATAAAACACGTGCCCAAACCACCCAGCCGTAGTGTTGACATATTTGATGTACATGTTAGGTGACCAAACACTTTTTGGTGATGGTGGTGGTAGGGGACGCCGAAGGGAGAGGGTAGGTGGTGATTTGGTTTGAAATTACTATACTAAAAGTGAAATTATGAATATATGAAATTCATATATTTGAACTGCGGAATGAAGAAATAAATGTAAAGAACATCCTCGCAGTTATTAACGCAACTTCTGCATTTGCGAAAAGAAAGCCTGCATAACTTGCGTTAATAACTGCGAGGATCTTCTTTACATTTATTTCTTCATTCCGCAGTTGAAATATATGAATTTCATATATTCATAATTTCATCTTCATCTTTCCCGGGTATATTACGAACCAATTTAATGACCAGCTCCGAGTTGGCTTGATAGCTCAATTGGTTAGAGCGCTGCACCGGTATCGCAGAGGGCAGGGTTCGAATCCCGGCGAGCCTGATTTTTTCAGGCTTTCTTTTCGCAACTGCATAAGTTGCGTTAATAACTGCGAGGATCTTCTTCACATTTATTTACTAACAGTGCAGTACATTCCAGACCGGGATTCCAGAGTTGTAAATGAGGTTGGATTCCGGATTCCACGGGTTGGATTCCGGATTCCAGGGACTGGATTCCGGATTCCAAAGCCTTGCATTCCGGATTCCAGAAGCAAAAAAACGTTGGATTCCGGATTCCGGGTTCCCTTACATGGAGTGATATATCAACTTCCGTGTCGTCAACGTCCACGTCTGGAACATAGTCAGCCAAATCGACTTCTGTTACGTCATCAACCATGACAACTGCCAGAACGTCATCAGCCATGACAACTGCCGGAACGTCATCAACCATGACAACTGCTGGAACGTCATCAACCATGACAAATGCCGGAACGTCACCTCAACCATGACAACTGCTGGAACGTCATCAACTAGGACAACTGCCAGAACGTCATCAACCATGACAACTGCTGGAACGTCATCAACCATGACAACCGCCGAAACGTCATCAACCATGACAACTGCCGAAACGTCATCAACCATGACAACTGCTGGTACATCATCAACCATGACAACTGCTGGGACGTCAACAACCATGACAACTGCTGGGACATCAACAACCATGACAACTGCCACCATATCGGCTACTGGGACAACTTACTGGACGTCATCAACGGGAAGTTTCACAGGATCGGTGACTTCGACAAACGTGACTGGCTCAGCAGGAAAAGAAATTCTTCTAGATGCGAGCAGGAAAAGGAACAAGGCAAAGAAGAGCAGAAGGATGAGCCCATGCCTGAATGGGCGATAGGTCTCATTGTTGTTGGTTGTGTGGCTTCCATGACGATCACTGCGATTGCCATAAAACTGGTAAGTTCTGAAAACAAACATTTTCTTAATACTTGGATTGGTTTTCGATTGATTGTTGGGAAACCAAAACCAAAGCAATTACTCTTTTTGACTAACCAATCACAGAAACTCAAATAATCCAACGAACCAATCAGAACTCGAAGCAAATACAAATAACAAGCGTCAAGCGCGGGAAAACGCGTGCGCACAACCCACAATTGGTTTTCGTTTTACTTCTGATTGGTCGACAAAGTGACGTGAGTTTCGTAACCAAACTCAGAGCGTAGCAAAACAAAACGAAAACAAGTAGGAATTAATTTCGACGCTCATTTGATAACCGCTCTTCAACAACCTGTTGTGTCAGTGATTATTAAATAATGTTTTATCGTGAATAGAATAGATTTCTCAGCTACAGTCAAGCTCTCCATGCGACCACTCTCGTAAGCGACCAGCCCTAGTTACGACCGGCATTGTGAAAACCTGTTTGAATTGTCACTTAACCTCTGTAGTTAAAAGCTCTCGTAAGCGACCTCGACCTCTTTTGTGAACACCGTCTGGTCTTTTCCTTTCTTTTTAAAGCATTCACTTCTTGATCCATTTTAGAGTAATACATAACATAAGTGCTAAGCGTTAGTTGACTCAGTTGTGCATACGTGAACATCTTTTGTGATAGGCAATAGAAAACTATTTAATATTATTACTACAATGCCATTAGTAGCCTGAGAAAACAGCCGACGTTTCGCGAGGTCGCCACTTGAGCCCTCGCAAAACGACGTCTGAGTAATGAGCGCAGAAATTCCATACTGATGACGTGCACTATCTAGATCTTGGTAGTGCTTCTGAGTGGTTGAAATGAAAATTCCCTCGCAGCACAACCAATCAGATGCACTACCAAGATCCGGGTAGTGCACGTCATCAGGATGGAATTTCTGCGCTCGCTACCCAGACGTCGTTTTGCGGGGGCTCAAGCGGCGACCTCGCGAAACGTCGGCTTTTTCTCAGGCTATGCGATTAGTAACCATTAATATTTATATATGCCAAGCTTTCTACCGAAAGCTATCGTAAGCGACTACTCCCACTTACGAGAGCTTCGACTGTTTTCATTTTGCCTTTAATTTCTGTTTTTGTTTTTGTCTATCGAACTGATACAACAACGAATTCCATATAACGCGGTCATACCCGAGAAAGGTACTGTGTGGAAACCAAATTCCTTTTGCTCTTGTATTAGCATCAGTTAGCATCGACTGAAAGGCCAGAGAAACAACGACGACTCTAGGCTGGGGAAGGAGATTGAACTAGCGAGTAAAAAGGTTTGACACTAACTTAATTGTTTTCACAACCCCGTTTCCAGGACCTTTTCTCTTTTTCTTAAATTACTGAGAACAAGGTTGTTGTTTTTAAGGTTGGCGATACATGTCCACGTAAATAACCGTCAGATGGGCTCCAGTAACGTTTAAGTTGTTGAATTTGAAACAAATTTTCCTAGTGACTTTTTCTGGTAGCCTGGTTATCAACAAAAGACCCGAACGCTGCCCGATCACATCGCCATCCCAGAGAAATACAAACCTCTGGCGCCCGCCTAAGTCCCGTGCTACGTTTTTGAAATAATACGTATAAAAATTTTTGCAACCTCTTAGCATGGGCATCTACGTGCTGTATTTCAAATTACGCGAATTAACAGTCGTCTTTCAATCTGATAAAGGTTGAAATTTCCTAGTGGTCATTAGCTGAAATGTCTCAAGTAAGTAAAACAAGTCAGTGTCAAACCTTTTACTTACAGTGATAACTCGCGACCACAACTTCTAAATTTTTTGGTCGCAGCAAACTGGATGTAAAAAAGGTATCGCAAGCCATCTATCAAGACCTCCAAAACTGTACCCCTTTGGATTGTTAGGTGATTTTAAAATCAAGTTTTACTCAGTTCCAACAGTTTTCACAACATCTTTAGGTGGAGTGGATGTACGGTTTAAACTTGTTGAACTCACTAAAGTTGCATTTGTTGGACCTGCTAACAGTTTTCAGATATAACTTATAATAAATATTCATATTTCTTTCTTGAATTTCCTAGCGTTTCTTCAGGAAGAAGCCTGTTCCAAAACCAGAGCAATTCTTTGGAGACTCACCTGCTTAACTACGTGTTCACCAGGCGTTACGAGCCGTTGTTTCAAAACATCGGTCAATGTAAATACTATAAGTTAAACGAACAGTAGAAGTAGGTACATCGTACAGCATACGTGTATGACTTATTTGTGCCAGTTACATAAAGTACAACACGAGGCTATCCCAACAGGTTGCGCCCTCCTAGGAGCTCAAGGATACTCGGCATTTTATTTGCACCAGTTTATCAGAACTTGGATGTGAAAGTAATAATAATTGAGGTGTCATTTCAGGTTTTTTCGTTTCCTCTGAAAAATTAGTTCTGCGTTTTGTTGCCTACGAGCTTTTGTTAAACTTTCTGTTTTTTAGAGATTTACCACAGGAAACTGGCATCATAGCGAGTATTGCACAATACGAAAAATTGTTGAGGCCATATGACGTGAGGGCAGATGTATTCTTTGACATTTCAGAAAGTTTTAAAACGTTGTTAAAGGAGCTGGTATTCCCCTCATTCTAAAAACAGCCGAACGTAGAATATTAAAAAAAACAAATTTCAGTGTCGTGAAAGATGTGGTTGTTCATCGTGGTTTATAATGATAGATTTGCTTTATCGTTTGTCTCACGATATCGTCACTTTGATGTGGATCGCAAGTGACAATATCGTGAGACAAACGATAAATACAAATTTCAGTTTGAGCAAAATGATGATGAAAAAAAACCTAGCACATGAAACTACTGGTCAATAGCTTTCATCTCAATTTTCACATCCTAAGGTTTCATCCACAAAGTTAGAAGTTAGAAGCACTCTGTATAGCATAATAAACAGCACCACAGGAAAGTAGTGCTCAATAGCCTCGCTTTGTATATCCACGCTGTAGTGTATCATCCACAGAATCAATAAAGAGAATCATATTGAATTTTGAAAAAGATGCTTTTCTTTTGCAGCAAAAAGGTAAATGATTCTAGGAGAAATTTATGTTCCTACCAGACAAAACATCAAAATTAAGGTTTGCATATACTTAAGCAAACTTTTTTCTCCAGCTCCATTACGTAACTCCTAAATGACAGAAGTATAACTCTCTCTTTGTTTCTAACGTTGAGGGCCTTTAAAAACCGAAGATATATGTCGTTGAAGGTCTGCCAATGGTCCCTGTGAACATTTAAGTCTTATTTCTCGGTTAATATGCAAAAATATTAACATTTGTCACGGGAAATCAACACAGCTACAAATTATCCATTCTTTGCATAACATTAGCAGCAAGATCTTTCTCCAATGATGGTTCTTGTTTAAACATTCTGCGCAGCTTGAGTGAGGGGCAATTATTGGTTATCAAGGAACATTTAAATGTCTCAAAAGTTGAAAAGAAGAATTTAATAGCACCGGTTTTAATATGGCTGTGGCTTCGATGATATTCCTGTCTGGAATTATTCTGCTCAACTTATTTTCATTTGGTAAGTTTTGTTCATAAATTGATCTTTTTGAATTTTATTCATAACTTTAATTACAGTAGCTATGTTCTTTTCGGTCAAACCTACTTACAGTTAAATTTAAAGCAAGTTGACCGAAAACATTATAAAACACAGCACAGCATACGGGCGCATACTCATTGTTCAAAACTGTCCGTGAAAATGGAGAAAATTTAACTCTGCAATCAATGAACACCGCCAGACTTTCCCAAGCAAATTCACTTCCGTTTATTTCTGTCATTTGAGTTGGCAGTATCGAGAATAAGCTCTTAAAGCAACAAAACAAAAACAAAACAAAATTTTTTATTTCATTTAGTTTGGATAGTTCTTTGCAAATCGTCATATGATTCCTTACCTCTTTAACAGATAAGAAAGCCCCATGTCTAGATTGAAATTACCCAAATATATTCCAACACCATCGAGGACTTCTGACTCAAAAAGAAAGCGAGATGCGAATTTGGCTGATTTGGTGATACTTGTGATGTTTGCAGATGACCATCTGCGCGTCAGAAATACTGACATAAGCAGCCAAAAAAGAATTAATGCTCAACTAAGAAAGTCCCTTGTGTGTCCTCCTTCATCGCTTTACGGCCATCTAGGGAGATATGGGTGAAAATTAGATGACACAGTTTGATCTGTGTAAATTCTTCAGCTGAACGCTTCGTGGTAGAAAAACCTTTGGGAATAGAATCCTGCCGAATTACTGTTGCCTTTTTGAAAATAATGACTGGTCTTTATTCTACCCTAAAGACATTTTTTATATCTCCAAAATCAAAAAAAGCTTATTCAGTTACGTGTTACGAAAGTTTAAAGCGACCCTTTTAGTAAGGAGCTGTAGCTTTCCACAGCAATCGAAATATCCCAGATAATTAAGGCCCTTCCGAAAATAACGTTTGTTTCGCCCAAAAAATTACCGGTAATACTTAATAAACACCTGATACTTGTTCATACGCCAAAAGTGTCGACTGAAATTAAAAATAGGTGAACATATCTTTTAAACATAACAGTTTTTTGAAGGCAGCATAGTAATGGTGTTGGATTGTTGCTTTACAGGTTAGTCAAAGCACGCGATAGCTCGAACAGTTAGGGGAAATAAGAGGCACGTTTTCACTCTTCCATCGGGTTAATAAAGTGCGAGTTCTCGGCGCGTCAAACAAAGCAAACTTCTCTTTATTTTAGTTGGTAGTGGACCATAAAGATCTGTTTTTTATCTCTTGCTCGATTCCCCTAAGGAAGTGGCGCGGTTGGAGGGTTTGGGGGGAGACAAGCTCGGGGTGCTCGCGGTGGGATACTCCAAGCACTCAAAGTGTGAACACTCTCTCTTCTCACTGTTGTAAGACAGCAAAACAGCGCTGTTTTTAAAGCGCGAGACTCTCACGCCTCTTCCCAATCCCACTCTCTGTAGTTAGACTCTCTCCAGGCTTTTTGGTCCAAGACTGCGCGGTTCGTAGTACTCCAGAACAACCGACGCAGAAATACGAACTACCCACTATCGACTAAAATACGGCCTATTTAACTGGCATATGTACTACTACTACTACTACTACTACTACTACTACTACTACTACTACTACTACTACTACTACTACTACTACTACTACTACTACTACTACTACTAATACTACTACTACTACTGCTACTACTACTAATACTACTACTGCTACTACTACTACTACTACTACTACTACTACTACTACTACTGCTACTACTGCTACTACTGCTACTACTGCTACTACTGCTACTGCTACTACTACTACTGCTACTACTGCTACTACTACTACTACTACTACTACAGTCCGTTCCTTTATCCGTAGAATTGACCTTTGTTCCTAGCTCGCTTGAGTTTGCCTAAGGCAAACTGTGTTGCAGTCTTTGTCATAACAGGAAGTTCGAACTAAGCGGCAAGTTTGAACTATCGAGATTCTGTTGTATGCTATACTTGGCTGAAAAAAATTGAATGAAAAAACAGTAAAAAACGTTGACGAAACAGTGGACGCCTAAGGACCGCTCCAGGCATTTGTATATGCCCACCATAAGATGGCAGCTAGCCTTCGTCTTCCTTGAGATCGAGATCAATTTTCCCCAGCTTAATAAGAACAAGAAAGCCTATTGGGCATCTTAACCGGCCATTCTGACCCTCCCCACCCCTAGGTTTCACAAATGTTAGCGCGATCCTCTATTTATACGAACCAGCGCGACGAAAAGTGTGATTGTGTGACACAATATTTTGACTATAACGTTACTGGATGACGTAATGTTTAAACTCTGATGACTCAGCTTATCTTTCTTATCGCTTTTATTTGTGCTGAAAAACGCAAATTCACTCAAACGTTGAATGTCGATATAAATTCGTCCACAACTGAGAATGCTCAAACCGGGACGACGAAGTATTTACTGTTGTGCCTAGACCTTAAATACAAACAGTGAACATAGCAGTAGAATCAAAATATAACGCTTGATAAACACGAGCTCGAGCAGATCGTCAGAGTATGGGGTACGTCAAGGCATATCTCATGACGTGATGTTTAAATCCGATTTGCTAACGTGGGAATCCCCTTGCAAAAGTAAACAAGTGAGCGGGGACGAAAGTCGCCCACGTCTTTGAAAGCTAAAGCGCCTGTCGAACCGCAATCGATTTCGCGCTCACTCGCTTGTTTTTCTTTTCCTTCACTATCTCTGAACGGAAAGAGAGACTGCTCGTAGGCTTTAGCCAACACCACACGCAAACTACACAAATCCGTCGATAATATTCAGATATTTTCGTTCTTTCAATGCAAAAGACTCGCAACACCTGCCTTATTAATTGATCTCCTTATTAATGACGATTCCTTCGTATCAACTTCTCGCCTCAAATAAACACTCATCTCTCTCCGTTCACAACAACTATCATGTACTGATGGTGCAATCAACTAATATTGCATCATCATACTAGTACCAATTCCTTCTATTCCTAGCCCACGCCGGCAAAACGCAACTGTCCTTTTTGTCCGCTGCGAAATACAAGTTAGCCAATCAGAAACCTTAAAATCCACTTCCAAACCACCCCACCCCCCCCCCCCCCCCCATAAAACGCCAAGGGAAACCGCCTCTCACGCAGCACAATATTACACCGCTCCTATACAAAACGCAACTTTCAAAGCAAATCACATTCACAGAAGCGTGATATGCTCCCGACATTCACAAATCCTTCTGACTCCCAAATTTTTACACCCCTCAAAATGTCAATCCCAATAAAAAAAACTCCTGCGCTAAAAAAATTTTCACCATAACCATTACCTAGATCAGACAACACAGCCAATTTCGCATTCAATTCTATTAGCTCCTTTACTCAATTGCGTATGCGTTATACAAGACAAATACAAAAAACCCCAAACTTAACAACCCTTCGCCGTTCATATCTTAAATACTGTAAATTAAAAGACAAAAACATAGGAAGGTAACATTCAGAAGACTAACATGCGCATGCGTCTTATATAAGACAGTACCGCTCTTGAGTACCCGTACCACAAGCTTTACAGCACTTTTTCTTCGTATCTAAAGCCAACTGGCTTTTGCCGAATCGTGTTTATTTTATAAGCCGGCGGTCGCCATAGCGACGGCCCGTTAATTACTAACATATAGGGACCTTAAAACCGAGAAATAACGCAGTAATGGTAACTTGTCATTAGGAAGAACTTCAACCATTTCAACATTTGGAATGTCATCAACCATTCCATCTTATCCACGTATTATTACGCCAACGTCCGGAGACTCAACAACCATGTCAACTTCCACAAAGACAACAACCATGTCAACTTCTGGAAAGTCAACAGCCTTATCTACTTCCGAGTCATCTTCGACCATGTCCACCTCAGGATCGTCAACAGCTATGGCTACTCCTGGTACAGCGCCAACTATATCAACTTCCGTGTCATCAACGTCCACGTCTGGAACATCGTCAGCCAAATCGACTTCTGGGAAGTCATCAACCATGACCACTGCCAGAACGTCATCAGCCATGACAACTGCCGGAACGTCATCAACCATGACAACTGCCAGTGCCGGAACGTCATCAACCATGACATCTGCTGGAACGTCATCAACCATGACAACTGCCGGAACGTCATCAACCATGACAACTGCCGGAACGTCATCAACCATGACAAATGCTGGAACGTCATCAACCATGACATCTGCTGGGACATCATCAACCATGACAACTGCTGGGACATCATCAACCATGCCAACTGCTGGAACGTCAGCAGCCATGACAACTGCTGGAACGTCAGCAGGAAAGGAAATTCTTCTAGATGCGAGCAGGAAAAAGGAACAAGGCAAAGAAGAGCAGAAGGATGAGCCCATGCCTGGATGGGTGATAGGTCTCATTGTTGTTGGTTGTGTGGCTTCCCTGGCGATCACTGCGATTGCCATAAAACTGGTAAGTTCTGAAAACAAACATTTTCTTGATTCTGAAATTGGTTTTCAATTGAGTGTTGGGAAACCAAAACCAAAGCAATTATTCTAACCAATCACAGAAACTCAAATAATCCAATGAACCAATCAGAACTCGAAGCAAATACATATAACAAGCGTCAAGCGCGGGAAAACGCGTGCGGGCAAGTCACGATTGGATTTAGTTTTACCTCTGATTGGTCGAGAAATTGACGCGAGTTTCTTAACCAAACTCAAAGCGTAGTAACGTAAAACCAAAACAAGCACGAATTAATTTCGACGCTCATTTGATAACCGCTCTTCAACGACCTGACCTGTTGTGAAAGTGATTATTAAATAACGTTATATCGTGAATAGAATAGATTTCTAAGCTATAGTCAAAGTTCTCCTTGCGACATGTGAAGACCCCGTTTGAATTGTCACTTAAACGCTGTAATTAAAAGCTCTCGTAAGCGACCGCGACCGCGACCACTTTTGTGAATTCCCGTCTGATCTTTCCTTTGTTTTTAAGGCATTCACTTGTCGATCAATTTTGAGTAATACATAACCTAAGTGCTAAGCGTTCGTTGACTCAATTGTGCCTACGTGAACGTCTTCTGTGATAGGTGATAAAAAAGACTATTTAATATTATTACTACAATGCCATTAGTAACATCAATATTTATATATGCCAAGCTTTCTACCAAAAAACTCTCGAAGGCGACCACTCTCGCTTACGAGAGCTTCGACTGTTTTCAATTTGCCTTTAATTTCTGTTTTTGTTCATCGAACCCATACAAAAACAACTTCCATTTAACGCAGCAAACCCCAAGAAAGGTAGTGCATGGAATCCCGATTGCTCTTGTATTAGCATCAGTTATTATCGACTGAATGGCCAGGGAAACAACGACGACTTTAGGCTGGGGAAGTAGATTGGGTCCTAACTAACGAGTAAAAAGGTTTGACACTGACTTTTTCCGGGAGTCTGGTTATCAACAAAAGACGCGAACGCTGACCGATCACATCGCCATCACAGAGAAATACAAACCTCTGGCGCCCGCATACGTCCCGTGCTACGTTTTTGAAATAATACGTATAACAATTTTAGCAACTTCTTAGCATGGGCATCCACGTGCGGTATTATAAATTACGCAAAATAATAGTCATCTTTCAAACTGATAAAGGCTGAAATTTCTTAGTAGTCATTAGTTGAAATGTTTTTAGCTAACAAGTAAACACAAGTCAGTGTCAAACCTTTTACTTACAATGTTCCCTCGTGACCACAACTTCTTAATTTTTAGGTCGCAGCAAGCTAGATGTAAAAAAAGGTATCGCAAGCCACCTAACAAAAACTCCAAAACTGTACCCCTTCGGATTGTTAGGTGACTTTAGAATCAAGTTTTACTCAGTTACAACACTTTTCACAACATTTTCAGGTGGAGTGGATATACGGTCCAAACTTGTAGAACTTAATAGAGTTACGTTTCTCGGGACCTGCTAATAGTTTTCATTTTTTAAATGTTTTATTAGCATTAGTAATTATATACATGAAAAAGTAACAGTTAACTATACAAAGTACGTATAACAGAAGCGTTTTACAAGATATTACAAGGTATATAATCGAATTACGATTGATTTTACCTACACAGCATAGATTTATTACCATACTTCAGTTAATTTCAAGGGAAAAGAAAGAAAAGGAACGACAAAATTAGTGTTTAAAGAATATGCACACAGTAAATAAAATAAAAAAAATTAATTTGAAAGAAAAAAACAGGGAAAAATTTACGAAAGATTTCCATATATTTCATTTAACTTAGAAAGCTTGTTATTTTGAATAGCAATTTCTCTTTGTATATTTACTTTTTCCATTACAAGTGATACGAAACTGTCAAAACAGATTTTTCATGTATGACTTATAATAAATATACATATTTTTTCCTTGAATTTCCCAGCGTTTCTTCAGGAAGAAGGCGGATCCAAAACCAGAGCAAGTCGTTGGAGACTCGGTTGCTTAACTACGTGTTCATCAGGCGTTACGAGAGATGTTTTAAAACATCGGTCAATGTAAATACTATAAGTTAAACGAACAGTAGAAGTAGGTATATCGTACAGCATACGTGTATGACTTATTTGTGCCAGCTACATAAAGTAGAACACGAGGCTATCCTAACAGGTTTCGCCCTCCTGGGAGCTCAAGGGTGCTCAGCATTTTATTCGCAAACCTTTTTGCAGAACTACCATAAGGCAATTCTGTGTATGTTACCTGGCCCAAATAATTGTGACTCGTAGATGCTGATATTGAATTTCAGTTTCTCTCGCTTCTTTAAAAAAACGCTCAAGGATTTTACGCGTAGTAGTTATTAAAAATGTGATTGCCTCACCTGTTTTGATTTCCACTTCGAGACTGGCCATAGTGTAATTTGTTGATTTTGTTTTTTCTCTCCATGTATACACAATTTTCTACTCGAACGAGGAAGCCGAACCCTAATAAGCCTTTTGGTTATTTCTTTATTCAAGCTTCCTCGCTATAATAATTTGAAGACTCTTTTCCGCCATTTTTTCTCATGATTTTTTTTACTTGCAAAAATGTGCCGAGACATTTTATCATTTCCTTACACTGTGATTGGTTGTCGTCTTGAGATTCAGGGTTTTGCTGTGTTTGGCATCAAAAGGGACCTCTCTGCAAGGGTATCTTCGTGGTGATTAATGAGACCAGTATGATTATGTGAGATCGAGAAGAATTCATAAAGAGCTCTAAACGGTTCTCATATAAATATTTGTTTCTAATGACAAGAGACCGGCTTGACAATTCACCCCAAAATGTTACAGCTCAGTCCGATGTGACTTTTTTCCAATTATATGAGAAAAACTACCCGTATCCGTACGACTCAAACCGCCCGAAGGGACACTGTCACCAATGTTTAAGATAACTTTGAAAAGCTAAAACACATATTCTAATCAGAGGAAACCCAAAAATACTGCTTGAGTTTCGTTTAAAAATACCCTACCAGTTCTTTGTTTGGCTGTGGATCGCTAGGATGGAAATGGAATGCAACTTGAAAACATCAGGCTGATGTTTCAAGTTTTTTTTCTTTGTTTCTTGCAAAAATCGCCAGAAACTGACTATGGTTTGTTCTTCCTTTGAGAAAAGCATTTGATTTCCTTCTCTTGACGTCATTCTTTGAGTATTCTGTGTACGAGAAAAGGCATTTAATTTAAATTTCAGCACATTTTTTACCCCAATTACGTTTTTTACTTCCTTGAACTTGCGCTCTTGTGGCTTCCCCGCTCGCGGCTCGGATGGCACCATTCCCAATTCTTTGCACGTGCTTCACTATCCTAAAACAAAAATAACGACCGATCGCAGTTTCGAACGTTCATAACCTCTTTTAGGACTTGACTGCTGTTACAGCCAGTCATATGAGTTGTCGTAGTAGCTGAAGGCTGCAGGGGAGTGGTTTATTGGGACATAGTCTGGATCTGATATACTAAGTTTAGAATATCTCCACACCTTGAACATACCCCTCTTCCACAATGTTGTCGAAAGTAGTTATTATTATATTGCTCGTTTCGATAGTTTTTACTGCTTAGCAAAGTCAACATAAGCTTTTTAGTACAGTCCTTTCTCGGAAAACTCGGTGGAATTTGTTCCAAAGACGCACCCTGTTAGAATCTCTGGATTGACATGCTCTTACTCTTCTTATGTTTGGAATCGCGGAACAAAATGAGGAAAGTTGTAATGTCATTGACATTACTATTACGTTGGCTACTCTTGCACTGAAATTTAATTGCATTCGTGAGAGATGTACGCTTAAAGTAATGATGACGAAGGTTAGAGAGTCGACGAAACTGGATGTGAGGTATTGATCATGAATGGAAACCAGAATAGTTTGAGGGTGACAGCGCAAAGACATCGATAATGCATGGTTCAATTCTACCTGTTACCATCCCCCCCGGGCATACCCCCAGGGATTTGCAATTTTGTTCTCGCTTGGCGGTCTATTCCCCACCCCCGGGCACGCAGAAAGAGACAATTCCCCACCCCCGGGCTCCTCATCGACCACAAATACGTTGTTTTGTGTACAAAACATAGATTACGATATTGGTTTCCGTACAATAGCAAAACCAGACGTTTTGACAAGAACTTAAACGCTTTTCTAGGGTTTCTTCAACGAAGGACACTACATGTATAATGTAATAAAAACATGAACACTATATTTGAAAAAGAAAACTGAAGAAAAACCTCCAACCGGCATATGCCAGCCGTATGGCATCTGGCTGGCGAGTAAAGAAATGGTCTTCGCCACGTGTTTTATTCTAAATGTAGCACATACGCACAAGAGGCCCGTGAACAAATTGATAGCAGCGTTAAAGGAGTTTTTCTTTAATAGTTTGTTTCATAAGAATGAACACTGGACTGAGACCCCTGATAAATAGAAAGCCGTGAGTCCGTTTTCATGTAGAGTCTCTTTAAGTCGTCTTAGTATATACATAAATACGCTGAAGAAATATTTCGCCATCCATTCGAGTACGCATCAAACACACATTCTGACGTTCTGAAATGGCCCACGCTGGAGGAGCGCCGTCGTAAATCTGTTTTTAAACTCGTTAAGAAATGCCTGCAAGGGCAATGTCCCCAATATTTTAAAGACTATTTTAAACGTAATAATACAATCCATGCGCGCGCCACTAGACAAAGCAACCTTTTACATCCGCCTGCTGTGAGGACTGAGATCGCAAAACGATCCTTCTATTACTATGGTTGCATTCTTTTTAACGAACTATCTTGATGGTATTTTTCGTATTCATTTGCTTCTAAATCTTTTATTTGTACATAGTTTTCTATCTATATTATTATTAGTGTTAGTGTAATGCATGTTTAACAGTTTATAATAAAAGTACCTCCTGGTACCTTCGAATACGGATTAAAATTTTGAGATTATTCTTCTCTAACCAGTCTGCTACAAATTCTAGAGATTCTCCACTCGGTCTGGCGTCAACCGAGAAGTGACGTACTTCACAAGAACAAGAACTTATTTTTGATTTGCCCCACCCCCTTCCCCCCCGGGACAAGACGGCTTCAAACAATTCCCCACCCCGGGACCGAAGGGCTGGACTTGTCCCCGTGGTTTCCCGGAGGGGATGGTAACAGGTAAAATTGAACCATGCATAAGGAAGTACTAGACTTGGGGGAAATGGTCGAAATTTCAAATTCAATGAGAGTCGAGGAGCTGCCTCGTTCCAAGGCGCGTTCTAGCG
>OZ034973.1:4047031-4092031 GCA_964030785.1 Siderastrea siderea
GATTTCAGATTGAGCACGAGGTTGACTGAGCGCAAAGGAGCATGGGACGGGCGAAGGAGAGAACGCCATTTTGTGCTTGACCCTTCCCAAGGTCCTTTGCGTCAGTGCGAAACCTTCCCATGTTCCATTACGCGAGCTAATCATCGGCCTCTTCTTTCCGCTTTTTTCCGACACATTTGAGACGCTTGGGTAAGAGGCAGGTCGAGAATAGTCAATGGATAGTAGAAGGGAGTCAATGAGAGTAAAACAATGACCGTGAGTTTAATTAAACGCAAGAGGTCACATCAGAAGAAATAGAGATTACTCCATGGAAAATGCGCGCGTACGATTTTTATTCACGAGTTGAGTAGTATCAGAAAACGAACGAGTGAGCGCAGCGAACGAGTGAGTTTTCTGATACAACTCAACGAGTGAATAAAAAATCGTACAAAGCATTTTCCATGGTGTAATTTGTTTATTTTATAGATACTGAGATTTCTGAAAAGCCAAATTTTGTCAATCTTACGCGCATGTTTAGGGAACCCATTCAACTGCAATGTATGCGTGTAAAACTAGAATAACTAAAACATCAGTTTCTCTTTCAAAATCAAATATTTAATGAAGTAACACAAGAAATAAAACGTCAGCTTGCGAACTATTACCAAATGAGTATAATACAACAAAGTCAAGAAAACTGTATGCAAAAGCCTACAGTGTCTTAGTCATCATCTGAATCGCTAGAGACTCTGATTCTTTTCCATTGTCGCTTTTCCGAGGGAGGAGGAAGCGGTGGCGATTGATTCACAGTGTTGATGGTCACAGAAAACTGTCCTCCATGAATGACTGCACCCGAGAATAAAGCCATAGACTGTTGGCCAGGGTTACTAAAGCGACAGGCTCCTTCTGGTCGAAATACAGCTGAAGTTGACGGAGTTACAGTCGGAGTGAATGGAGTGATGCTTGAACACTCACTAGAAATGTTTGCCAGTACATTTGACATATGCATTTGTTGTTTTGGGCTGAGGTGACTGTAGTTTTCAATACTTTTCAGGTTTTTGTGGCCGGAGAGCTGTGCGATTTGTGTCGGTGGCACATTATTTTCACTGAGGGTTTGAATCATGGTTTTCCTAGCGCTGTGATTGCGGAGTTTATCGTTCTGAAGACCCGCTTTCTTTGACATTTCTTGCATAAGACCCCCGAGTTTGTCGGTGCCGACCGCGTTGCATTTGAACCAGCACTTTTCAGAATTCGAAGGTTTGGATTTCATCGATACGTTGTTAACTGCAATGTAAAACGGAGCGTCGGGATCTTTCATTTTTTCCGGTCTTTTCTAAACAAAAAGTTTGTAAACTGCTACCGGATCTTTTTCCCTACCATCAGTTGAAAACATTTTTGGTGCGAAGGGTCTCACATCGCGGTGGTCGGCGCCAGTTCTTGTTTTCGTTTGGCGCTCGTTGAACTCCAAGTATTCAACACCCTGGTCTGTTTTGCACAACTTAACATCGCCCCAGCGCATATCGTGGTGCTCTTTTACTCCTCGAAGCCCAAAATGGAGGCTGTTGTTCAGCCACAGGGTGTTTAAAATGGCTTCAGGACTTGATACACCGAGGAGGCCTTTGTCGAAGAGAAGTTTTATTTCATCCTCTGTTAGAGCCACCGATGCATTAGGCTTGTTTCCTCTTCCCTGTTTCTTGAGCTGTTTCTGTTTGGACTGGAGTGTTTTTCTTAACTTTTCAAATGCAAGGTCATTGATGATGCCAACTGGATAGGACTTTCTTTTAAGGTGCCTTTCAAAACTCGCTACCATCCCTCGGAGCGAAGACGGCTCGTATTCTTGCCCTTCCTTTGTGCGGATGCTTAATATGAATTCGCTGAGAAGTTCATTCAACTCAACAGGAGGAATTTCTGCTATCTCGCGTATTTCTCATTTTGTTTGAAGGAACACTGTCAACAAAGCAACCTCTCGTTTTGCTTTTTTCACCGTGTTGGGGTTTTCATGCTCTTCAATAAACGACTCAATTGTGTCGTCTAAAGACACAAACCTTGAAGCAGTTGCCTCCGCCATGTCGCCGAGACGAAAATGGACGACAATCGAAATCGCGATGCGATGTTGTTCACTAGTGAGTTTTCGTCGTTCGCGTTTGTGATTGGACGAACGACGTTTTTTCACTAGTGAGTTTTCATCGTTCGCGTTTCCTATTGGCTAATGCACTTTACGTATCATTCTTACGTAATCTTTTTTACGTGAGGAAATCTCAGTATCTATGATATAATTAACTTTTGAACCCGTTTATTGCGCAAGAGAGTTAACGCAGGCTCAATAGAGTTGTCGGTCAGAGGGAAGCGATGCCTTGAAACCCACAGAAGGGCAGACGAAGAGAGTACATGGGATTCAATTGGTTCGAAAGTTTGCTATGATTTGCTATGATCTAGTCCTCTAGTCAGTTTTGGCTAATCTAAAAGGTTTGGTCAGTTTACGTTTGGAGTTGTGCGACCTTTACTGTCCCGCCAAAATGCAGTGATCTTGTGCTGCCTGAAAACAGTCACAGTGCATCTCTAACATCTCTTGCATTGCATGCATCAAAGGCCTGTGACAAACACCCTACTTCCGTGATTCGAACTCAGATCGATTCAGCTAACTAAGCTCATATGAAGTTCGGCGTTTGGCATGGTCAAGTTCGAATGACTGTCATTTGGATCGGATGAGTTGATCTCCACGGCTGCTGTAGCCGCGGTTAACGGCTAAAGTTCGACTTCGGGTCAAACGCGGAACGTAATGCATGAATTCGTGCAGTGTGTGTGTTTTTTAAAGGAGCTCGTGATTGGCTTTAAAGTGCCACTGGGACGAAAATTTATAGGTTTATTTCGGCCAAATTCTGTCGCAGAATATCGCGTTGTGTCTATATTTCCCCAGAAAACTGAACAACAAATCTTCCATCCTAATATTTTTTAGCTCCAAAGTCGCGTAAAATGTGTCCACCATTACTGAAAACGTGTTCCTTGGTGATTGCGCAATTTAATAGCTTGTGACGTCAGAGGCTCACCTCAGTCGCGTTTCCTTGTGCTTTGACTGAAGATGTCTACCGTCGACTGCGAAACCTCCAAAGAGTATTTCTACGATTTGGAACAGTCCTTAGCTTCCGAAGCATCTGAGGATTCGTTTCATTTGGCAAATGAAGAATTTTTCTTACAGTACGATGTAAGAACTGATGTGAGGTTTCAACTAATAATCTTGTCAACAAACTGTTTAAAGTATTTTTTCTCGCCATATTATTTGAGTTATTTGGCGGGAGTTCAAAACATAAGTGAAATATGCTTCTACAATGATTGTAGTCCAGGCCCCAGTTGCTCAAAAAGTGGATAACTCTTTTTCAACGGATAAGTCGCTGTCCGGCGGATAAAATTTATCGCTTGCTTCATCTCGGTTGTTCAGAGCTTGGATAGCGCTATCCAGCCAGCTGTTCAGCCGCTATCCAGTGGATAAAGTTGTCCATTCCAAGGTAGGTTGTGTAAATTTTATCCACTGAATTCCCTATTCGAAAACCCTATTCTAAGAATTGATCTTTTCAGCTGAGGAAATTTAGACAAAACACCTATAAAAACTTTAGACTTTGATGCTCGCGAATTCTCAACCATGGGTCGATGGTATTGTTGGTGTGGGAGAAAATAAAAGAAGCTATACTTTGTCTGCCGTTGTTTATGATATGTGCATTATATATTATAAAAAAGCATTGAGATTTTTGACCATTCTTGGCATAGCCTGGGGAACTTTCTTGAAAAACCGTAATTGGTGTAGTCAGCTGTCATAGCTATCATAGTACAGTGGTCACTTAACACATTGAAACACAAGTGTTTGGCGCTGCTAAATATTTTAAACAGTTTTTATAGAATTCTTTTTCTGAGCCGAAAGAAGTGAAATAAATCAAAACCTCTTTTCAAGAACTGGAGGCCTTGTGTGACGGGAATCTAAATATTTGCAGTCAAAATTAAAAGCCACAAGGAAAATTTTCCGCTACTCAACAACAACATGCGGACCGCCGAGGAAGCGAAGCTTTCGCTTGCCTTATTCGCTGCATAATAATAACAACTTGATATTTAATCATTTTTCCTAGTAGTTCATATACTGAGATTGCTATGACAGTTACAAAAAATAACACTGTTAAACCCTTAGGCAAATAGTGGCGTGTGATATTTTTTCCCAACTTCAATTTCCACGCACCGACGATCCGATCTATTAAAGCCTTTATCTCGAACAATTGTACCAGGGATGCATGCAAACAAAAGCGTGGCAGCAAAAACCTGGTTTTTGAGCCGCAACAATTTCATCTCGGAGTTTGTCCTTTAGTTTCAGCAAAAACGTAACTTTCCGAAAACGCTAAAGTCACAACTAATTACGTAGTCTCCCGCAGTATTGTGGGTGCCACTGAGGCATGAGCACAAGACTGCAAAAGTTCCGAAAAACTCTTGGGAACCAGGGACGTAAACACATCTTTCGACTTGCATTTATTCCTAAGTAAAGGTTCGATTTCCAACCGTCTCGTGCCCTCCCGTTTCAAGGATGAATAATGCACTCTCTCAAGGGCTGAAAATCGAACCTATCCCTAACGTGGACGCAGATGTTTTATCTGTTTTCGAGACACTGAAAACTGGGGCTTTCTAAGACATAATATTGTAGACTGGGCCTAAATCTGATAAACTCTGTAAAACGTTTTTACAGTATCTATACACCGTCATTTTTAAATTGTCGCTTTATCAAGTGGCAATTATCTTGACCTTGATTCCGTTGAAATACCGAGGGATGGCTCTTTTACGTGTTCATTTTGCCCAAGCAAGCGCCGACGGCTAAGAGGGCCAGGGGCCCGTTTCTCGAAACTCCCGATAACTTTCCGGGCCCGGTAAGTATTTTTTTCGAGCTCATTTATTTATCCGCTAATGGTAATTATTGGCTCAAACTTAGCGATATGCTTCACGAAATTATAAAGGTTAAAATTTAGCTTTCAAAATCAATTAAAATTGTATAGCTACTGGAGAATGTTGTGTACCTAAAATAGTTTTCGGGCCCGAAAACTTACCGGGAGTTTCGAGAAACGGGCCCCAGGTGGCTTTGGGCGGGAGGAATGACTTGCCCAAAATTGGTTCACTCGACATTGAGGCTTGCCCCCAGAATCCCATGCGTTCCTTCTCCTTTCTAGGAGGGAGATTTTTGGTGTTGCGTTACTTGACGTTCTAAGCGCAACATCCAAGATGGCGACCTCCATCGAGATTCCTCTCAGAGACACAGAAGACGAGGTAAAGCAGAATTTTCTTGATCACTTCTCAGTTTCATGGTTTCGTTTAGAATTCGAGAATTCTGCTTCTGTCGTTAGGTTATAGAGCTTCAGTTTGACCAGCTGCCTGAAGGTGACGAAGTTCTAAGTATTTTACGGCAAGAAAATGCTCAACTTAACATATGGATCACGCTTGCGGTAAGCTGAAAATTTATGGAGGTTTATTGCCGATCGCTGCTATCTACGGTTTAGAATGAATCGTTTTTAGATGATCTTTTGGTTGTTGAAGGTTTTTGTACATCTTTTCAATCCGTTGGGTAAAAAGTTATGAAAAGCCCTTAAAATTAAAAGCATTTTAATTTTGCTAGGGGAGTAAAAACACAAGGTTGAAATGTGCATGTAAACTCAGCTTAATAAGTGTCTTTAGCTTTTCTTTTCAACTGCAGCCGTGTGGGTAATGTTGGATCTTAGGAAGTCTAATACTCTGTCATAAGAGATTGTTTGGAGTTTCAAGTGACAATACTTAGTAATAAACTAAAGTGAAAAAGTTGTCAAATTAAAAGAAACCCAATCGCATAGCGCTGTTTTCTACCATGTTAGTTTTACTACGGCTGCACATGTTTCAGGTGGTGAATCAGTTACATAATTGCAACACTTAAGTTCCCAGAACAAAGGACTCTGTTAAGAATCTAGCACTGAAATTCTGAGAAAATTGTGTCTTGTCATTTCTTGATCAAGAGAGGTTGAGATAGTCTCTAGCAGGCAATGAGCAATAAAGTACAATGCAACTTTATGATCAACAGCTCCAGTATTACAAGCAAGGGAAAACTGATGATTTTGTCAAACTACTTGAAGCTGCAAGAACAGGCAAGTCAGAGTTTCAGAGATATACTGCTCTGTAATTGCCATAATCATTGTGATCTAATTTACCACTTGTGCATTAGGGTGGCTTGGGAATGACTACGGCAAAATATCCTCATGCGATTAGCATACTAATGAATAGTTAGTGCATTTTAGCGGATAATTTTTGGCTTTCATCACCATGCTCTTATTCAAATGATTAATGATGGGGAAGCAAGATTGGAAAAGCCTGTTTTGTATCTTCTAGAATTGACTTTGGTTTTCTGATTTTCTTGTGTGTGAAATAACAGGCCAGTATATTTAAGGTCTCTGGTTTTTCTCACATTGGGGGATCAGATTTTTTTCTTTGAAATCCAATGTTTGTGAAGAAGTGAATACAATTAACATAAGCTTATTACATTTTATCATAACATTACATTCTACTGTTCAAGTTTCAATTTGTGTGTCCTCTTACATTTATATTCTTCTGGTAATTATATCAGATGCCAATCGTAACTACCGTGACAGTAAAGAGGGACAGATGGTGTGCCTGGACACTCTTGCCGCCTTCTATGTCCAACAGGCAAGAAAGGAGAGGAACAAAGAGACTAAGAAGGAACTTTTTACAAAGGTATTTTAGTAATCACTTTACTAGACATTCACTGCATAGTGTTCAATCTAGGCTGCATCTTTGCGTCATTGACGCAGTAAATCATAGCCTGACGCAAAATGAAGTTATCGTGGGGTCATACTGATGCAAAAAAACAAAAAAACAAAAAAACAAGTTACCTCACATAGAAGTACTTACAGAGAAGCAGGCATTCGGCAATAAATAAAAGTAAACACGCGCGCTTACGAGTACTTTTTTGTGTCAGGTGTTCCACGCAATTCCGAGAGAGACTAGAGCCCACATTTCGACATTTTGCAAGCGTTGCTTCTGCCATCGATGTTTTTCATGGTTGGGTTTTTCTTTCTTCGTAAAATAGCATGAAACGACAACAAAAGCTAACATTTTTAATCGAAAAGAGAAGGGCTTGCTTGTATAATTTAACTTCAGTTCAAGGTATGTACACTGTAACACAGTATTTGTTCACTTTTAGGCAACATCATTGTATTCCACAGCAGATAAAATCATCATGTATGACCAGGTAACTCCCGATCTTTTTCTGTTACTTCAGTAGAAGATCTCAAAAAAAATATGTTGCGTGTTTCATTGCATAATGTGTGGCTATCATCTTACTGTTATGTCACAACAACATGTCACTAAGACAATTTAGTAGTGATGGTAAGCTGTTGGACTTGTCTCATACACCTTTTCACACTAAGTAAGTAAAGGGCATTAATCCTTTAATCCCAGTGTCAGCATATCAATTCTCCTTACTGGTTGCCATACATTTGTTGTAGTGCTAATGGGGAGAAGTTGTTCAAATATCAAAAGAGTTATCCCTGTGATCATTTTCTTAATTCTCGACTCCTGTGCACTTAATTGTGCATTGATATTACAAGGAGAAATTTAATGCCGATCACTGTTGGGGCTTAAAGGGTTAAAGAACTTGCATCACTGTCCAAAAAGAGTAGGGGACATTGCACCTGGTGTTGTGGTCCGGCCTGTTAACATTCATTCAAAGGACACAGTGGGAGGGTTGAGATTACAAATGGACAGATAGTTGTTGCCATGCCAACTACTGATCACATCCTTTATTTATTGTAAAATGAATATTTGTTTGAGAAATACACTGTAAGTTATGAATAATATTGTCATTACCAACAACTTTATAAAAAAATGATTGAAATTTATATAGCTCAAATTACAAACTTTAGCAAGCAATTTGACTAGCCTGACTTCAACTGAGGGTGTCAAGTTCAACATGTGCTCTGCCATTTTGTGTTATTAAGAATTTAAAGACACTGGACAGTTGGTCAGGGTATATTGAACAAGCTTTTCACGATTACTGAGGGTACTTTATATCTAACTTCAATTAAATATTGATGTTTTTCTTCCAGAACCACTTGCTTGGCAGGGCATACTTCTGTCTTCTTGAAGGAGATAAGATGGAACAGGCCGACGCACAGTTCAACTTTGTGTTGGCTCAGGTATTTGACAAAGTTATGATGTTATCTCAGATGCAAAACTTATTGCCTGAAAAAGTCAACTTGCCATAATAAGAACCAACTAGTCAAGATGCATTACAGCACATATTCTATTACTCTCCCTGTTTACTCGTAATTCACTTGTACCTACCAATACAATTACTGGATTTGTACTTGTTTCTTGCAAAAAAGTGGTAAGTTAACTCACCAACTCTGCAGTAAGGTTACATCTTAGCATCTTCCTTGAAAACAAGCGTTTGGTAACAAGGATGTATTCGACACTTTGGGAGTATCTGAAGGGGTGGATGGTTTCTTTTTTGAAAAATGTAAAATCATCCATCCATCCATCCATCCATTCATGCATGCATGCATGCATGCATACATACATACATAAATTATACTTTATTTAAACATGGTAAAAACATCAGTTACAGAGTTAAAAATAAAAACTGATTTACATGTTTGCCGTTTGGCATTTGATCTCATCATTAAACTTCTTATGAGATCTGATGGCTCTGACATTGTGTGGAAGGTTATTCCACAACTGTGCCCCACTGAAGCAGAAACTGCATTTTAAAAAACCAGTATGGGGCATGGGCAGAGCAAATTTGTTTTCCTTGTCTCTTAGTCCGTAGTCTGTGGTCAATGGTTTAAACAAGTCTTGTAGGTACTCCGGAGTTTGCTTATTTACAGTTTTAAACATTAATTTAACTTTAATTTTCATCCTTCTGATAGAAAGGTCATCCCATCCTAGTCTAGTGCGAAGGGCAGTAGCACTGGAGTGATAATCAGACTTCGTGATAACCCTAATGGCGCGATTTTGTAGTTTTTGTAATTTATCGGATAATTCATTCCATAAGACCGTCCCAAATTGGGCAGCCATGAGAACCCTCAGGCCTTAGAAACGGAAAGTTCGGTCATCTGAAATGACCAAACTTTGATCCCTACCCGCTAGAAGCCAATAGGAGCCGTTGACAGAGCACACAGTCGGATTCTCCTCTGGCCTCTAGTAAACGAATGTTAATCGTCAGTCACACGTCAACACTGACTCGACAGAGCACACAGTTGGACTCTCGTGTGTTCTGTGCTATAACGAATGTTAACCATCAGTCACACGTCAACTTTTCACGGTGCTTGTGAAATATCGAAACATCCGAGCGCAAGAACCGCTTCGCTTCGTTCTTTTTACTTGCGGTTTAGCTTTTCGATAGTTCGCCTCCGCTTCCTCAGACATGCCGTACTGAGCCGAATAATTAATAGTCAGGCGAGGCGAGTAAACGTGACAGACAATACAACACGTAGTCAGTCCACTTTTTTCAGTGCGAGATTCGGGAGGGGGAGGCTAGGTGGGAGGTGTTATAATTTGAAATTGTTGTTCATGCAAGCATTAGACGACCTGGGCTTGACGTTTTCGGTCATTTACTGCAATGTTCTAGTAATGAATTTGGGTGAATTGGAAAAAATATATATATATATATTCTCATACCTATTATAGTTATGCTTCATTCACTTTTTTTTATCATTAGAAATTAGCAAGGGTAGGGTGAGTTGACATTTTTTTATTGTCAGGAAGTAAGATATGTTCTTACAATTCCGCTCAGTGAGTCTATGATTAGTACTGTTTGTGTTACATTGAACTGTATGAGGCGCAACACCCGCCAGTTCAGATGGATAAAAATATTAAGTGCGATCTTACATTTTGTGATCAGTACTGTTTATGTTACATCGAACTGTATGAGGCGCAACACCCGCCAGTTCAGATGGACAAAAATATTAAGTGCGATCTTAAATTTTGTGATCAGTACTGTTTATGTTAGGGAAGGTAGTTTTTTCTTGGGGGGGGAGGGCTGGGGAATTTTGGTATTTTTTTCCCAAAAAAGTGTTGGCCCTCCCTTGCGTTTTAATGAAAAAACTCCTGACCCCCCACCTTTAGGTGACTGACAAAAGTGTGACCCTCCCCTCATGGTATGTTCCATGCTGTAGAAACCTCAGAATGTTTTGCTTGTGAACGCAAAGTGTTTGAATATGAATATATCTTGATATTGAATGTGCGCGTGCTGAAACAAGGAAAATGTGAACAATCAGTGTGGGATATTTACGTTTTATAGCTGAAGTTTCAATATGGAAGTATTTGAGTATTATAAAAGTTTTGAGTATAAAATACATAAGGGAAAATACATGTACTTCTTTCTCTGACTAGCCGGCATTGCTGTTGGTTATTCTAACAGAAAGGTTTATTTGTTTAGCATGCGAAATCTGCCTCTCAAAAACAAATATTTCCTACATTTCTGACACTGGGTAGAGCGCATTGTTGGATCTACTAGTAGCTCTTTAGAAAGATCAGGCAGCGGATAGCCAACAGCAAGAAGCTGAAAAAACGATACCTGAGTCAAGTACTTCTCGATACGGACGGAAAAGGACGCGAGTCCTCCGAGAAAAGCTATATGCCATGGCATAATATACATGTAGAAATGTAACCTAGTACCCGCTATAATAAAACACCAAATTAAATCAAAGTTGGTGAAAAGAAAAACTTCATCTGTAAGAAAAATGAAAAGCAACATCCCAAAAATTCTCATTAAAAAATTCCGGAAACGATGTGTGACCCTCCCTTGAATAGCTCACATGAGGTATGGCCCTCCCCGTTTGGTGCTCACTTTCACTGATGACCCTCCCCTCTGAGGCCCCAGCCCTCCCCCCCCCCCCCCAAGAAAAAACGTACCTTCCCTTACATCGAACTGTATTAGGCGCAACGCCCGCCAGTTCAGATGGACAAAAATATTAAGTGCAATCTCAATTCTGTGATTAGTACTGTTTATGTTACATCGAACTGTATGAGGCGCAACACTCGCCAGTTCAGATGGATGAAAATATTAAGTTTTGTGTTCAGTACTGTTTATGTTACATTGAACTGTATGAGGTGCAACACCCGCCAGTTCAGATGGACAAAAATATTAAGTGCGATCTTAATACTGTGATTAGTACTGTTTATGTTACATCGAACTGTATGAGGCACAACACCCACCAGTTCAGATGGATAAGAGCGATCTTAAATTTTGTGATCAGTACTGTTTATGGCGGTTACATCGAACTGTATGAGGCGCAACACCCGCCAGTTCAGATAAACGAAAATATGAAGTGCGATCTTAAAACTGTGATTAGCACTGTTTATAAAATTTAAGTCATACCTTGGTTCTGTAAAGCGTTCTTCTTCTATTCTCTTCGGCTAGTTCCTTCCATTTGGCATAGTAAACACGACCTGGTTATTTAGCATGCGAATACGTGTCTCTTTCTTTCTGTTTTCGAATTTTCTTGGCCTCTCTTTCCATAATCCGAGACAATTGTTTTCTTTTGTTTCTTTCATTTGACATCCTGCGTTTCTCATCAATTGAATTTTCACGAGAGCGTCGTGACATGATCGTTCTTTCGAAAGCACGCGCTTTCCCTTCAATTCCCGCTTTCAAGGCTTGTAACGCGATCGCTGGCTAGGTTGTCTCTGGCTTACATGTGTGCCCGCTATTCCATAATCCGATATACCAAATTCGAATGGGCAGCGGCTTATCGCAAAACAATAGCGTAAATTGCTTACTACAGGGAAAGTACAACAAAGGAATTTTGAGCAAATTGATCTCTGTGGCGCAAAATACCGAAATACATCACAATGATAACGTTAGGGATGACACCGTTGTTTCCGATGATGTGAACTTTTTTTTAAATTAAAAAAAAAGCACTCGTGATTATTATATATCATCATGGCGTCTGCACTCGACAAAAATCGTAGTGTCTTCACACAGGTAGTGCGACCAGTGAAAGATCCTACAAAAGTTCGAAAAACAACTCAAGAAGCTTCAATGTTTCCCCGTTTTCAGGTTTCCATCACGGCGAAAAAGCTAGGGTTTCAAATTTGACGGGTGAAACGTGCCGGATGTATGTTTTCGGCCGCAAATCAAACTCCAACTGCGGGCGTTGAAAACGGCAATCAAGATCAAATTCCCTTACACTCTATGATTGGCTTAAACGATGGATTCACTTAATTAGATTTTTGAGCACTTAATTAGATCAATGTTAGCATCCATAGCAACTAAGGCTTCCAACAGCGAGCCAAAAAATCCTCTATGAGGGTTCTCATGATAGTCGAAGTGTGGTTCGATAAGAGCTCGATATAGTAGAATAGCTGTGTCTTCACTTATAAACAGCCTTAACCTTTTAAGTACACCTATACCAGAGGAAATAGTCTTAGCAATCTCATTGACATGTTTGGACCATGACAAATTTTGGTCAATGTAGATTCCTAAGGATTTTGTGTCACACACTCTGTTCATTTCTTGCCCTTCTATCTGTACATTAAATGGGGATGGTTTGGGGGTCTGAAAGTAAATTATCTCCACGGTGACGGTATGGATATTTTTGGAAGCACACATTGTTAAAAAATGTGTTGACTTTCTCAAAGGTTAGATCTGTACTGTATATGTACCTGTACTAATGATAAATAAAATAATTTTTGTGTTCTCTTCAGTCAGGAAACAACATTCCGGCTTTGCTAGGTTAGTAATTATTTTTCATATTTTAAATTACTGGTCAAAATGATTGAGATGTTTTATTTTCTCAAATCCATATTCACCACATGCTATATGTTCTTTTCATTTTAGGAAAAGCCTGCATCTCTTTTAACAAGAGAGACTACAAAGGATCTTTGGCTTACTACAAGAAAGCTTTGAGGACAAATCCAAATTGTCCTGGTGAGAATTGTTCCTTTCGTTGATGATAAACTGAAATACAGTTCAGTGTACATGTGTAGAGTTATCAATTGCTGCAAATCCCCAGCAATTTTGACATTGTTTTGGCAAGTTTCACATACGCTAATGGAGTGGACGTAGTAGTTGTGTACCGGTCAAATTGAAGCATCAATAATCCCCCCCTCTCCCCCCCATCATGCCTGGGGAGGGGGGAATTTGAATGCTGCATTGGAAGGGTGGGGAATTTGAACTGGATTTATCTCTTGTTCTAGCGTAATACGCCTCTGATTTTTTTTCGGTTTATGCAGGGTTTGACGGATTTACAAGATAGAATTTCGGCTTTGTCTGCGAATAACTCTTTCAAAAGGGTCTTTAAAAGAAGTTTGAAGGTGTCATAGCGGCAGATTTCTCTCTGAAAAGCATGAACAGTGTTTGATTTTAAAGAAGAAATTTTGCCTTTGAGGAGAGGTATTTCAGTACTAATTGATGGGGCATTTGAACAGCCTTTTTGCCCTAAGGGGAGGGAATTTGAACAAGCCAATCTTCAAAAGTTCAAATGCCAGGGGGCTGGGTTGCCCTGGGGGGGCTGTTAAAGCTTCAATTTGACTGGTACATTAAATAGGGCAATGATACAGAGCAGACAAGCAAGTCACAATAAACTTAGTAGGTGTGCCTTAGCTTGCCATGAGTCTCCCGGGAGCTCAGTGGTTACAGCAACAGTGTGAGCAAGGTAATAATTTACAAATACAAAAGAGTTTATTAGGTTCCCTGAGAGGATCTTTGTGCCTAATTTACAAACCACATTTTATATAAATATGTAATATTACTGCTAAGGGTGCAACTTGCTACTTAAAAACTATCTCACTGCATTTACTGACTGCTAACTAACTGCTAAAGATGTTATTTCTAATGACTGCGACAATAAAAATTGATTTCAATTCCTGTCAAGAAATCAGGTAGTTGTTTTGTTGCACACTTGGCATGCGGAACATCACATCTCGCATAAATTTTTTCTGTCTATTTTCACTCAACTAAATTTTGCATGCTAAGAATTTTAATTTTTGTTTTTCTACAGCCTCTGTCCGCTTAGGAATGGGACACTGCTTTGTTAAGCTAGGAAAAATGGACAAAGCAAGGTAAGGTGTACTTAAGGCTGTCTCTATGATATGTGTAAAATAGTGACTGAGTGACATTGTTTTTCTGTCAACAGATTGGCATTTGAGCGAGCCCTCAGCTTAGATCCACTATGCACAGGAGCCATGACTGGTCTTGCTATTCTTGAACTGAATTCAAAAAAGGTACTGCTGTAGGTTTTCAGTTATGAGGCACACTAACTCTTATTTTCCCTGTTCACCATCTTGTTTTTTGTTTGACTGGTCCCTTTCACACCACTGGTACCTGTTTAATCCTTAAAGCCCTAATATCAACATGTGTATTCTCCTCACTGTTCTCTCTATATTTCTTATGGGACTTGTTGGGAGAATCTGTTTCAGCACCAAGACATTTCATCTTTGGTGATCATTTCCTTTTTTCTCATGTCTTGTACAGCTGTATGTTTGATCAAGTAGTGATATTGTAGGGCGAAATAAGATGCTTGTCACTATTGGTGCTTAAAGGGTGACATGTTTGTACTGGAAAGATTATGCTGCTGTACTCAACACTATGTCTTATTTGAGGTGTTTGCATAATTGACATTAAACTGTTCGCTCTGAAATTGCTCCTGCTTGGAATTGCTTTGGACCACTGCTTACTGCTGTACCTTGTCTAAACAATCAACCCTTATAAATCTACCTAGAGTTTTACTTGAGAGCAGCTAAGTACAATGTTAATATATTTGTTGTTTCTACGTGTAGGTGGACGCTATTAAGAATGGTGTCCAGTTACTTTCACGAGGGTATGCATTGGACAACTCTAATCCTATGGTCCTCAATCATTTGGCAAACCATTTCTTCTTCAAAAAGGTAAGATAAACCTTTTCCTTCATTACAGTTGCTTAAGTATAATTTTAAGAAAGTTGTGAAATTTCTACATGATGGAAATTTAAAACTCAGTAAAATCGTGATAATTTATAAAGACAATAAATCATGTTACAAATTTTGTTTGGGTGGTAACACTGGGGATTTCACACAAACTCAACAACAACTGAAAATTATTAAACTTGAAAATAGATAAATGAACACAAACCAGTGAGTGAACATTGGGGTCAACAAGTGAAACTGAATGAAAGAGAGATTAAGTGAACAAATAGACTATCCTGCTGCCTTCTGTTTTGATTCACTGTTTTGTTGTACCATGCAAACTTCTCTTTTAGGAATACAACAAAGTTCAGCACTTGGCTCTTCACGCATTTCATGGCACTGAAGTTGAAGCTATGCAGGCAGAAAGTTGCTATCAGATGGCCAGAGCCTTTCATGTTCAAGTGTGTACCATTTGTGCTCCTTTCCTTATTAATTAAACAATAAATCAAATATGGTTATTTAATTTACAAGTACTGTTGCTGGTAATACTTGGGTTGCATACTCAGTGACAATTAATCTGAATGAGAGTAAAAAGTGGCTCATAAAGCCAGAGCCTTACCTGGTTTCTGTAGCATGAAGCTACCAGCAAACTTTTTCCACCAAATATATACACTTTTAAACACCTGGGTAGAGAGAGACAGAGGGGAGAAAATTTTTTTGTATTAGGAAACAACACAACACTATGCAGAGATCAGCATTGAACCACTTACGATCTCACAATTAAAAGTCATACACATCAACCACTGCACTACCATGGCTTGATAGCCTCACACTTTTTTTTCTATGTTGAGCTGATAACAATCACAGTGAAAAGAAGGGATGTCCTTGGGTTCTTGTAACTGCGGTGCTTGAGCCATGAGGCACAGTATTGGTAAAATCAGTCCTGGGTTTGGCTTTCAGATAACCTGTTAAATCTAATTGCATTAATTTGTATGTATCATTTGTTTTTTGTATTCCAGGGCGATTATGACCAAGCATTTCAGTACTACTATCAAGCAACGCAGTTTGCATCACCAAACTTTATTCTTCCTCATTTTGGACTCGGACAAATGTACATTGCTAGAGGAGACACGAACAATGTGAGTTTACACGCAAAACTTACAGCGGTTTGTTTTTATTGTGTAGTTCCAGAAAATAATTATCCACTAGACCCCCTTCCCCCCAGGAATTTCTGATAACCTTCCATGGGGTGGGTATGGATTTTTTCTGGAGCTACGCATTTTTCCCTGTTTGTAGTGTCCTAGTTGGTGACAAGGTATCCTTTTTTATTGATCCACAGGCTGCCCAGTGTTTTGAGAAGGTCCTGAAAGCAACACCTGGAAATTATGAGACTCTTAAAATCTTGGGCTCCCTGTACAGTACATCCACAGACCTGGAAAAGAGAGAAACAGCCAAGGTGAGGAATGATGGGATAGTATCATCCTCTATAGCCATTTAGACTGCAAGGGTGTGCCCCTAGGGGTTTATTTCATGCAATGTTTCTTATGCGAGCTCTGAAGCCACAAGTTAGTACACATAGTTTGGAAATTTCCTGTGCCTGGCTTCCTCCTTCCAAACCCTCACCAGCTCACATAAGACATTGCATTGTATATGAATGCATTGTATTGCATTGTATATGATTCTGGCTTAATTGTAATTTGTCTTTTTTCCCCTTTATTTTCTGTTATCAACTGTAATGTATGTGTTTGTTTAATAAAGTGCAACTGGTCAGACATCTTCCATGCCAAAAAATTTAATCATTGTATCTTGTTTGTTACACAATAAGCCATAGTCCTCTATGAGCAGAAAATGAATTTTGATATAATATTTTAATGTTATTAACTAAAGAATCACCTAAAGAAAGTCACCGAACAGTACCCAGATGATGTTGAAGCATGGATTGAGTTGGCAGGAATATTAGAGCAGTCTGATGTTCAGGTTGGTGTAATTTTTATATGCTTTCACATGAGGGGACCAAAGGAAGGGCGGAAACTGGAAGAAACAGTTGTGGAAACCTAGAGCAAAAAGGGTGGTAATTGGGGGAAAGTGGGTGTGAACTGGAAGAGAAGGTGGTGGGAACCTTGAGAACCAGGGGTGGGAACAAAGCAGGAAGTGGGACAGGAGCTGGGGGAAATTGGGGCAGCCTCCCCCCCCCCGAAAACCACCCTAGTAAGTGGAGCTTCCTGTCAAAATATTGTTATAAAATAACCTTTTTGTACTATTTTCTCAGGCTGCTCTGCAAGCATATGGTACGGCATCCCGACTTCTGAAGGACAACGTGAAGGCTGATGTTCCTCCTGAGATTCTTAACAATGTGGGAGCCCTTCACTTCAGACTAGGGAATCTGAATGAAGCAAAGGTACAATTGACTAAAAATAATACTTATTAGCATATACCAAACCGGCAGTGGATAGCATTTTTTTTGCATGCTCTGATTGGTTACTTAAATTTTGGATAGCATCTGCTATTCATCTCCCAGCATTCCTCTGGTTTTCATGTGGCAGTTTTCCCTCATTTCTCAGAAAAAAGGAACTATTTGGTGCTGGCTATCCACTGGTTTGGTATGTACTGAAAAGAGTGGTAAATATTTACCTCGTCGCTTTGTGGCTCGGGAAATATCCACCACTATTCATCTCCACTTCAGTGATTAATTGTTCATTAGAGTTTTCAATTGAGTGTCGAAAGTAATTCGCGTTTTGCTTTGGTTTTGCTTTTCTTCGCTCTTTGATTGGTTAAAAAAACTTGCGCCACTTTCTCGACCAATCAGAGGTAAAACTCAAACCAATCGCGACTTGCTCGCACGCGTTTTCCCGCGCTTGACGCCGGTTGCATGTGTTTGCTTCGAGTTGTGATTGGTTCATTGGGTAATTTGTGTTTGTTGTGATTGGCTGAGGTAATTACTTTGGTTTTGGTTTTACGACACTCATTTGAAAACCGCTCTATAACTAAGGGTATCATACTATGGACACAAGACAGACATGTACATGTACACTACGACTGCAGAGGTGTGGTGGTGGTGTGGTTACTGCACCACATCTTGATCTGAAGTTCACAACTTTTTTGTATGATATTGAACGATGTGGCCAAACAAATTCAACACTTTTAGTTTGGGTTGAGTAGGAATACCTCTAGCTGCTTCAATGTTACAAAACCGGGTTAATTTGGCAGCTTGTGGCGTGAATGTGGCTATACTTTTCTTACACCAGCATTACCATTTGTCATTATCATTTTGCAGAGGTTCTATGAGTCATCTCTTGAGCGGTGTAAACAGGAAAGCCAGACAGATGAGAGCTACTACAATGCTATCTCTGTGACAACAACATACAACTTGGCACGCCTTCATGAGTCTATGTGCGAGTTTGACAAAGGAGAAGCACTGTACAAGAACATCCTCAGGGAACACCCCAACTATGTTGACTGTAAGTATTGCCAACCCATTGACTAATACTTGACATACTGCAAGCTGTTAAGTACAATACAGTACACACTAGTGGCTTTTGATATAACTACACGTAGCATTATGCAAGTTGTGAGTGACGTGCAGCGTGTCAACTTCACTTGGTAAATGCCACGCATCTCCCTGCAGCTCACTGATTAGAACAGCCAACTGGTGCACTATTTATTGGTCACATGAAATGGCTGTGAAAACACTCACTTTTGGGTCGTGCTGCTACAACTTTCCTTCTTCTCCAAAACTAGCACTCTTTTTTCCTCTCAAGTGATACACACTATTCTTTCAAAAATTACCCTTGGCAATTTTGGACTACCTTTCAAGAAATTCATACTTTGTTTTGTGACCACTGGTATGGAAGTGATGAATATCTATTTATAGCTGTTTAAAACTGTTTCCTTTCTTATGTTTCTAGGTTATCTTAGACTTGGTTGCATGGCTCGAGACAGAGGACAAATTTATGAAGCTTCAGATTGGTTCAAGGAAGCTCTGCAGATTAATCAGGTAGAAAAGATGTGTACTTACATTTAAACACCTGTAAATAGTGCAACAAGCCAATGACTTCTTGATTCTAATCCTAAATGTTAATGTGGCTAATAAAACAGTGAATACCAAATATACAGTGTAGTTCTTAAATGTTGATAGTAATCGATGACATACCAAGCTCTCACACTGAATGCCATTTGTCTGGTGCACAAGAACGCATGTTATTATATAGACAAGAGTGTTGTAGTGGAAAATAGACCACTCGTAAAGTTCACTGAAACTACATCCGGGACTCGAGTGGCGTATTTTCCATTTCCTCACTAGTGAGGATATCAATGACATAATTTCCCACTTTTACACTGTTCTTTGTGCAATAATACTCTTGTCTATATAATAAGAAGAAAATTACACAGTGGCTTGACGATAAGAAATTCTATTTTCTCGTGATTAAAAATAATATTTTACGCAATCGCTGCGCTTTTTAGTAAAATATTGTTTTTACAACTCGAAAGTAAAATTCATATCTTTGCACCACTGTGTAATATCCTTTGTTTATTAAGAACACTGACAAAATGTGCATACCGTGTACACAAACAAATGAACTGGAGCCAAAACCAATGCAAAAATCTGTAAAATACTATATTACATTAAAATGTCAGTGAGTGGCAAAGGGCCTTAGTGATAACATAAACTATTGGCTGTATGCCAAGAAAACAAAAACTGCAGGGGAAATTTGAGATTGCACTTTTTACTCTTCACCGTTAATTTCAGGTTGTCTGCCTTTTGTCGGCAGAAGCTAAAATCTGTTATACAATGGACAGACTAAAACGCACGTTTTGATTGGTCTTTTTGATTGGTCTCTTGGTCGGGAGTTTGTGATTAAAGCGCAGACGCACGAATGACGTAATGAGCCGTAAAATTGTGTGTGTACAAATCATTCACTACGAAGATTTTTAACAACATTTCTCATTTCGCAAACATTTCTTATCATTTACCTTATTCTCCATTTAACAGGATCATCCAGATGCCTGGTCCTTGATTGGTAATCTTCACTTGGCCAAGCAGGAATGGGGTCCAGGACAGAAGAAATTTGAGCGAATCTTGAAGCAGCCATCAACAGCCAATGATGCATACTCTTTACTAGCGCTAGGGAATGTGTGGCTACAGACTCTACACACTCCCACAAGAGACAAGGCAAAGGAGAAGAGACACCAAGACAGGGCACTGGCTTTGTACAAACAAGTTTTGAGGAATGATTCAAGGAATTTGTATGCAGCCAATGGAATTGGTGAGTCATCTGACGCGCCTCAAGGGGCCCTTGTATCAAATAAAGTAAACGTGAATAAAAGATAAAAGTTTGATTTAACTTTGTTGTTTGTGTCTTTGCTCACTAAGCAGCCGTTTTGAATCATTGAGGCACAGTCTCTTTTTGGAGGTCTGAAATCGAAGTATGCAGTGTCTGGGTCAAGTAATGAAGTTCAGAAATGTCTCGCAGTTTGTGATAGTACGCTGGGAAGGAGAGTCTTTCCTAGAGTTTACAGTCTCAAACTGTTTCTTAGTTCCAGATCTGCAAAAAATGACATGGTCTTAATTATTGAAAACGGCCATCTCTTGTTTAAAGACATGAACAACAGAGGTAAATCAGAATTCTATCTTTTGTACTTGTTAACATGTTTAAGAACCATTTGCTTGTGCAATGTTTTTTGTTTTGTTTCGTCAGTGCCATAATTTGTAACTCGACGTTTGTTTTCTTTCAGGTTGCATTCTTGCTCATAAGAACTTTTTGAGGGAGGCTCGTGACGTGTTTTCACAGGTAACCCACAGTAGACCATCCCTAATATCACATGGATTCAAGCGTAAGAAACATTCAGGTTATCATTTGAGTGTGACTTATTTTGACTGTTTTTCAGGTTCGCGAAGCAACCGCTGACATACCCGATGTTTGGCTCAATCTGGCACATATTTATGTGGAACAAAAGCAATATGTCGCAGCTATTCAGATGGTGAGAAGTGAATTTAGTATAACCTTTTCACAAACTGGAAGAAGCAAGTAGATCAAAGGTTTCTTCTTGCATTTACATGCAACTTCATTTGATTATGAATCAAAAATTGTCGTGTTCAATGAGCGTAATATTTTACTGCCAGCACCTTTATAATAGACTGATGATGGTCCTATTGTTTAACTAGGCAATCAACTGTCATCAAGTGGTGCAAAATAGCTGTTCCTTGTAACAGAAATGTTTCTTTTGGCAAGTTAACAACATTCCTTATAACCTTTGAAGTAAAACAATATTATTCCACTCATGAACTGAAGAGACTGCCTTTTTGGTATTTGCTTGCAGTATGAGAATTGCCTGCGGAAGTTTTTCAAGCACCATAATGTTGAGGTGTTATTGTACTTGGCCCGTGCTTACTTCAAGGCTGGGAAGTTGAAGGAATGTAAACAAATCTTACTCAAGGCTCGCCATATTTCTCCCAATGACACCATTCTGTTGTTCAACATTTCACTGGTACAACAGCGTCTGGCAACTGCCATTTTGAAAGCAGAGAAGAGTCCACTTAAGGTTGTGCTTAGTGCAGTCAGGGAACTAGAGCAGGCGCAAAGGTAATGAGGAATCCTTAGCACTGCTTCCAAGTAGCACAGTGACAAATTTTAGAAATTTACATCCCGGCAAAAAAAAAGGATAAATGGACACCACCATAAGAAGGAACTGCTCAATCGCTTTCATTATCACCCACCTACTCAAATGTTAGAACCACCTTCTGTGAATGGTTTTCGTCTAAAGACAATAGAGCGAATCCTGTTCTAGTATGAAACTGAAACGTGCGGTTGTTTGCTCTTTGTCTGACTGAGAAGCGTTGTCAAAAATAATCGAATAAAAAATCAACAGAAAAGTTTAACTACAATTTAGGACAGAACGAGGAAGACACACGCAAACCTCCAATAAGCAGATATACCTCTATATCAGACACTTGGGCGTTATATCAATAAAATCTCATCCCCCCCCCCCCCTCCCCCGTCGCAGCCTGTCGCGGTGGGGAAAATAACGCGCTTCGCTCACTGATTTTCTTTCACGTTATTTTCTCCACCGCGGAGCTTGTTCACAGGCTACCCAGCCCTAATTCCGCTCCTGACAGGAGGTGCCTGACTGAGGTAACGAATTCGTTTCAGGAACTTCACATGGCTGAGTCAAAATGGCGACCGTCTGAAGTTTGATTTGAGTTGGGCATCAACAGAAGCCAGGTATTTTATGAGCATTTATTCTTTGTTGAATTCAGACGAGTCTAGATCATCAGGATAACCAAAATCAACAAACAAACAAACAGCAGGAAAAAAAAAACAGAATGAAGTGGATCAACCCAGTAAGCTGTTAATTCTGAATCTTAAATGGAATGTCGCAAACAATTTAATTTTCCAATCAGAACTTTTGTCTTTTTATGTAAATGAGTTATTATCCTTACCTGTCCAAAAGTGCCTCCTCTCAGAAGCACGTAGCCCTTCTTCTGATTAGCTTTACTCTTCGCGGTATGAAGAGGAAGCACAGCGAAAAAGGAAAAACTACACTTCCGGTAGACGCCCGGTACGTCAATGTTGAGGGTCTAACCAGAAGTTGAAAGATTGTGTTTGAGAGTTTACTCACCCCAGAGAAGCGCTTTAACTCTCGAAAAATCCAAGTTGAAATTCGCTAAAATCCGCCACGCGTCACGCAAGGTCTGCCATCTTTGTGGTAAGGCAAAGAATTCTGGGATACTATTCTTTGTTCTCCTGTCAGTGTTCTTGTCGCTAAAGTTCCCTCATGTTTACACAGGCACACCAGTGATCTGTTGAGCCAGGCACAGTACCACGTGGCACGAGCTCGTAAGGTGGACGAAGAAGAGCAGGAGGTGCGAAGAAAACAGGAAGAGGAGAAGGAGGCGCTCAGGAAAAAGAAAGAAGAAGAGGAGGTAAGAAACGATCAACATATAAATTCTCCTTACATTATCATTTCATTGAGTGGCAAGCAGAATGGTGGTGAGAATTTAGAAGATGACTCAAAAGGGTTACTTGCTTCAAGTAGCATCAAAATCTTTCTACTTGCATCAAAATAAATGTGCCAATTGGTAGGGAGCGTAAAAGCTTCGAACTTTAAACTTAATTTTTTTTTGCGTTGTTAGTGAAAAATAGTCTCCAGCTTTACCACCCTAAAAGGCTCTTTCGACGTTGCTGATTCCAGCAGTATGCAGGACGCGTGTTTCAGTAAGCCTAGTAAATACGACCTAGCGTGCGTTTCTCGAAAGCACCGAAAAATTTTCGGCCCCGAAAAACCATTTGTAAAAAATATGAAACTACTCTTTTTACAAAGCTATTATTTTAACATGCCTTTACGGTAGGAACTGTTTACCTTGTATCTAGAAAAGTTTCGTGCTTAGAAACGTCTCTGTTTTCAAGATACAGTGTGAATTATCGTGCCCGAAATTGAGCCGAAAAGTTCTGGGGCTTTCGAGGAACGCACGCCTAGTTGGCCACGAGTCTGTCAGTAGCTCATTTGGTTACAGCTTCCGTCCGGTGTATGGAATTTCATGGGTTTAATTTCCCGTACGGAACTTAGATTTTTATTTTGTCCCAAGCTCATGACCTATTAAATATCACATTTTTCAATCACTCAACTGTTTTTAGAAACTCAAAAGAGAACAAAGGGAACTGCAAGAGAAAGAACTTCTCGAGAAACGTCAGCAGTTTAAAGAAGCCACCAAAAACCTGTTGGTGTTTCAATCTGTAGAAGAGGCACCCAAGGAGAAGGCCTCAAGAGGAAGAAAGGTAAGCTGTTTTTTATCTCAACTGACTGTCGAAAGAAGCTACGTTTTTTCTCTCGCTGAGAGTGTCAGCCACCCTTCCATGTTTCTTTTAACTGCTGATACAAGGTGCCTTAAGGATGTTCGCGCGAAAAACTTCTACAACACAGATTTTTTTCATACAAGATGGCTACAGTCAGATAATGAGTTACTTATGTCAGAAATGCAAAAAAATTGGGGGTCACCGACTTCGTTTTCGAAATAAAGCGCGTGGAAAACTACCCCAATTTTGACAAATCGGCCTCGGTTACTCGACATGGCTTCAGTGCTTGTTAGTTGAAAAATATTAAAAATAATTCGCTGTAGACACACTTTCTTAGTCAAATTTTATTTAGGTGGGACTGTCGAGTAAATAATTTGAACCGGTGTCATCCTTTTAGTTGAACTCAACCTCTAAGATGGAATTTTGCGAACACCATGCAGCTACAATAATAGCAGAATTCGATGATGCGAGGGCAGAAATTGGAAAAAAATTGAACTTCCACAACACAGATTTTCTTTAATTTTTCACAAAACGTAGATAATCGACAAAGAAAGTGATCTATCAAAAGAAAATGTGGGGTCACCGAACATTTAAGAGGGTTAAACCCGTGCATAGATATTAAAGTGCCCACTAGCGCTATATATTTCCGCACTTCTTCAACAGCGCGCGTGCTCAATACATGACGTGGCATGACGTGGCGTTGGTGAACTGCGTGCGCAGTAAGGATGCGCAGAAACAATTAGCGCGAACGTCCTTAAGGGGGCAAAATACGTGGATGTTCCCCCCCCCCCCAGCGTTTTAGCCTTTTTTTCTTACTTATCTCCACGAGATTTCATTCAACCAAAAAATGCTATCATAGGGTCATAGTGCGAGTTCCCATAAAATCTGAGATAATTTTTTCGCGATTTTTAAAGTAACCGTAAAGTAAGAGAAGGGAGAGGGAAATTGATGAATTTTAAGAAAATTGAAAATTGTTAAGAATTAAAAAGGTGAGAAAATTAAAATTTAAAGTTAATAATTAATAGATGAACACCAAAACAGTCCACAAACAACCCCTAGTGCTCTTGCGTGGGGGTGGACTGTCTGGGAGTGTGTACAAAAATTTTATTCCTCTTTTATTTCTCTCTTAAATCTTACCCTATTTTCTTCAAAATTCACGTATATTGCCCCCTTAATACATGGCAGTAGGTTTCTTGCCTGCTGGGTGTGCAAGAAATTTCTATTGCCATGCAATCATCTCCAGAAAACACAGACCTATATCTTCGCATCATGACAAGAAATAAAGCTCAATTTCACGGGGTCTGTTAATTTTCAAGTACTCTTTCCAATCGTATGGATGGTTTTTCTGCCCAAGCCAAAAGAAAAGTGCGAGGTGTGCTCTCCAAGTTTCATCTTGTAAGTTAGCGAAGATTTGGTTTCAGAAAATCAGCAAATTTTACAGACATGTTTGCTGGACGTACAAACAACGTTTGTTCAAAAACTCCTGCAACTGCTTTGGTCATCAAACAGATATTCTTGTTTTCAGTCAAATAGGAGCAAAATTAAACTGAACAACCTTGAATTGGCTTACACGTGTCTTCTGTTTTGTGATACCTAGAAAAAGACAGCAGATGATTTCGTTGCTAGTAACGATGAAGAAAGTGATGACGATGAAGGAGAAGGTGCTGTGGACGAGGAAGGAAACGAGGTGAAGAAACCAAAAGTGAAGAAGGAGAAAAAACGGTGAGCAATTCTCTCGCTAGTAAAGCTCGACCTTTACAAAGTGAGTCATACACAGCAATCATAACTTGAAGCACATTGGCCCTTTTTATACTAGAGACACATTATCCTTCTGGGACGAACTTGGGTAAACAGTGTTTAGTTCGTCTAGTTATGCATCTCGTAGTACATCCATGAGCTATAGGAAACATGGATTCTGAGTTCTCATCAAACGTTTTTTCAAGCAAACAGCGATGAAATATGTCGACTTCTCAATAAAACTATCACCTTACCGTCATTTCTGCTGTCTCTTGTCTTTGATTTCTGCTTTATCTTCTGCAAATATCCCTGTTTCTCCCTCGATTCAGATATGCTTACTCTTAGCGCCCGCCATTTTGAAAAACTACTCATTCCCAGTTCCACGCAGCCAACTAAAATCCCTCCTAAAGCCCCCCTAAAGCCCCCCTAAAGCCCCCCTAAAGCCCAATGGGTAGGCCATCTTTTCCTGGTTATGGTTACAAGCTCGTAAGAACATTGCACGACGGACTTCCATATATGGAAGGTCGTCGTGCAACGGATTAAGAGTTACAATTCAAATTAGGTTCTGTCGGGGGGACTGGAAAGAGCTTTTTGCTCTTACCAGCTGAAGGCGAATTTGAAAAACAATAGCGATTGTCTTTTCGGCCCTACGAATGGCCAAAGGCACAAATCTCCTAGCAACGGCCCAAGGGTTTCCTACCCAGTGGCTTTAGGGCGGCTTTAGGAGGTTTTCTAGTTGGCTGCGTAGAACTGGGAATGAAAAGAACTGGGAATGAGTGGTTTTTCAAAATGGCGGGCGGTTGAAGTGTAAAGCATATCGAACTCACCGAAGAATCAGGGAGAAACAGGGATATTTGCAGAAGATAAAGCAGAAATCAAAGACAAGGGACAGCAGAACTGACGGTAAGGTGATAGTTTTATTGAATAGTTGACATATTTCATCGCTGTTTGCTTGAAACAACGTTCGATGAGAACTCAAAATCCATGTTTCCTATAGCTCATGGTACATCTTGAATAAAGACGAGCACAAGACAGATTATCCGTCGAGACGAACTATCTGCTTTTGTTCGACTTGGAAGATGATGGACAGATGCAATGCAATTGTTTAAAGTGGAAGTGCACTTAGCTAATCTAGCTAGTTCACAGGCACTCCACTGGAATAATCATATACAAATAACTTATCAAATTGAACACAACACGACTAAAAACCCCAACTGGCAGGAGGCAAACCAGTTGGCTATATACAAGCGTGACCGGAACTCGAACTCGGGACCTCCAGGTTGCGAGTCCAGCGCGCTGACCACTCGGCCACACTGCCTCCTCCTAAATCTGTCTTGTGCCGGTCTTTATACGAGACGAACTACGAGACACAACCAGACAAACGAAACACTGTGTACCCAAGTTCGTCCCAGATGGAATAATGCGTCTCTAGTATAAAAACGGCCATTAGCGCGAACGTGGAAATGAAGGAAACGTGGCGGGAAAACGGGCAGCCGGTGGCAAGCGCGGGAAAACCTGCGATTTAACTGGTAGGCTTGGATAAATTCTACCAGCAGAAGTTTGAGAAAAATTCAGTACCCGCGGCAGTGAGCATTCTGCTGTCAGAATAGCGCATTTTCGAGCAGAATTTGAGCAGAATACGGGGGAAAAATTCAGTAACACAGTTGAACAACATCCATCGGCCTTGTGTTTTTCACGTAAGCCAGTTTGATGCAAGTCTAGAACCAACCAAACGGACATGGCGTGTAATCTGGCAGGGTTGACTTTGTTGTTTTTCAGGAGGAAGAAGCGTGTCCGGGAGGAAGGAGACGAAAATGCGCCGAAGAAAAAAAGGTAGTGAACTGTGTTTTGGCACGAGTTTACGTGAATATTTCTTAATTTTTACCTAACCAGTTGTCGCGTCGGAGTCTCATCGCATCCTCGTCGGACCAACAAGGTCACTCCAGAGCAAAAGTTACACTAAAGAGAGCGCTTTACACCTTTTTAATCCAATGTGAACAAAATCTGGTAGAGAAAGAAAATCGCAGTTTTCTAAGCTTCATATGACCACATAGGTATAGAGGATTCATCTCCAATTTAAAAATAGAATGTTCCTGTCGAGGGATTATGGACTGTTCATTGCCCACGGAAATTTGATAATTTTTAACAAATATAAGCTCGAGAAGCGAAGCTTTGAGGGCTTCTATGTGAAAACATCAAATTTCCAAGAAAAACTGTCAGACCGATGGACCGATTTTGTTCATCACCAAGTTTCTTCCAAACAAAAATCACTGAGACTTACCCTATCGCGTGATAGTGTCTCTCCGTAGATAGACACTATCACATGAACTGATCGATTTAAACCAATCAGCCTCAGAGATAAATTAGTGGTGAACTGTAATTGCTGATGAAAAGGTAAGAACAGTCATTTTAAACATTTACTGTTTTCTTACAGAAGTCGCAAGCCGAAAGGTGAACCAAAAGAACCTAAGAAGAAGAAATCTGGAGAAGAGAGACTCGGCGCCAAACAAAGACGGAAAATCAAATCCAAGGCGTTCGTGTCTTCCTCGGAGGATTCCTCGGACTCTGAGACTGAGAAACTCAAGATTGCTGATGTGTAAGTACCGCGAAAAACATTAACGATTGGCCGACCTCAAAGTGCGATAAAAAGTGGCCTCATCGCTCAAAGATTGTATCGCCTCCCAGGGTTACTCCCTACAGTGCGTTAGGGAAAGGGTTCACCCGAAAGCTGTGTCTTCTTTGCGTTTGCGGTGTGCGAAAGGGTAGTATGCGAAAAGGTAGGGTGCGAAAGGGTAGGAAAATTGTTTTTTTTTTGGCATTTTAAAGAGTCACCGAAATACGCCTTAAAAGACAGAAAGCAGCCGATTCTGCGTTGCAAAATCTTGCAGAAATCACGAGCCTCCCCTTACGAAACTTCTTTGAGTACAGCCCCGCCTCCCCCGTCACAAATAACTTTTCTTTTTTCAATGTAATAACCCGATGTGGTTGTAAGGCAATTTTAGTAGAAACTGCTGAATTGCCCGGAATTGCCTGAAGTCATTTTTATTTTTATTGTAATTCAAGTGAGGAAAGCTATCCGTAAAGAGGGTCATAGTGACGTTGTCGTCGATAAGGTAGTGTTTCAGGCTTAACGATCTGAGAACGGCTAGTTTTCTACTGGGTGCAATCTTTCCTATGGAAAATGTGCGAAAAATTAACAACTCTAATTAACAGCAAGACTGACGTGGGTATGTCGCATCACAAAGATGAGGTCTACCTGCTATGAGCTGTTACTTAATTATAACTTGTACAACGCGAATTTTGTGGCGATTATGTTCCTTCGACATGTCGCACAAACTTGACGGGGAAATCATTAAGTAATGGTCCTAGTAAGAACTAGGCAACCCAAAGGCAAGGAATGCAGAAAGGTGTTAATTGTGATATTGTTGAAACGGTCCACCTCATTGGCTAAAACATGAAAATCTGCTATCACTTCATCAGGTAGCGCATTTATTTCTCTCTAGTTTACTTATTGATTCCCTTTTAGCGAAAACTATTCTGAGTTTTAATGCAGCAAAATTTCTATGTGGGAAACATGGAAAATTAGAAGCCTTTCTTGGCCATTGTTTTGGAGTCTCGTGATTGGATAAAATCTTGTAACACAAAAGAAATATCGCTTTAAAATAAAGTTTCAGTGCATTTTATTTCAAAAACGTGTTGTCCACAGGTTGATGTATCCTCAGTAGGAAAATCTAAACAATCTTATGTGGGGAAAGCGAAATGCTGCAGAACAATAGAGGATTGCCTAGTTCTTACACGCATTGTTACTTAATTTTTTTTAAAACTTGAGCGAATAACAAAATCATGCAACGCTCGTTAACGAACGGGGTCTCTAACAATCACTTCTGTTTCGTTCTTAGTGGAAGTGATGAAGAGTTGAGTGAGAAATCAGAAGCAGAGAAAAGCGATAACGAAGCAAAGAAAAGCGATAACGACGAAAACGTAGAGAAAGCAGACAAAGAAGACAGTAGCGAGACAGAGGGCAAACTGCAGCCTGGCAGAAAAAGAATACTCTCAAGCGACGATGATGATGACGACGATATTGATGATAATGAAGAGGAAGAAAAACCTGAGGACGATCACCAGCCGTCGACGAGTCAAGGCACGCCTCCGAAAAAGAAAAGCAAAAAGCTTCTTAGTTCGTAAGTACTTTTTTACGTTTGAAAGTGCCTAAGTACAGTTCTTGGTCATTTTCGATAAGAATACTGCAAAAATGGAGGTGCTGTTCCATGGGATAATTTTTCTTGTCACCTGCTACGGCAGGCATTGCCAGACAAGTTGCAGTTACATGTTGCCACTTAAATTGCAACAACCAACTTTTCCTACAACTCTCAGCGAGATGTTGCTTTGCGACCTGCCGGAAAAGTAGACTAGTTTTGTACTACTCACAACGTTGCGAGATAACATGCTATATAACATGAATTCTGCATCTTGTCGAGCGCAATGCTATGATTAGCGTTGCGTTGCACGGTTGCGAGAAAATTGCCCCGTTTAACAGCGCCTTGAAAAGCACTTCGCAACAGCTTGTATTTGAAAGAGCATAAAATGACTCTCTATCTCTTGTCTAGATTGAACATTTTGCGACAAAGTTACTGTTTCCTATTTAGAAATGTTGAGTTCGTGAGGTTCAAAATTGTAACCCAGCGAAATGCTTCTACTATTTTCACAGGTCAGAATCAGAAGATGACGACTAGGATCCGGTTTCCAGGATTCAACGCGCTGCTGGGTGCTTAGCCGTGAACATTTTGTACTGAGAAGTCCTCAAATGCTCAAGTTCACGGTCAAGAACCACGCCGAAGCTAAACGTTCAACGAAACGGTTTATTTCAAGAAAGCTTGGCAAGCTTAGTCTCATCTTCAGTTGCCCCGAACTATGGAAAAAGCAAATGTGTACATTATGGATTACATAATTGAGGGCATAGCGTGCATAGTTATTCCAAGATTTTGTCCCCCTGTAGTGTGAGACTACAAGGCAAACGACGTCTTTGTTTTCAGATGATCCACGCCAATTGTAATCGTAGAAACGCACTGGGCTCCAACTTGTATGTTACTGACAATTTTTTTTTTGTTACAAGACGTTTTTCAATGTTTTGTCCTCGAAGAACGGTGAATGTTTTTATATTAGAGATATCGGCGTCGCGCCATCAGGAACTGTAGAACGAAAAGTAATTTCCAATGTATTTTTGAAGAGACTTCTCTTTAGATTACAGCATTCTTCATTGTCGTTCTTGCAAATTAAGCCACCTGGAGTGTAATTCCGTAGACTGTATGTACATATTTTCTGCAACGGAAGTCTCAAATAAACCCTATCTTCACTTACTCTGTTTTCTCCAAAGTTTCTCTATGTCAAAGGGTATTGTTAAGAATATTTCTTTCCTCTTACCTGTTCAGTTTATCCTTTTCAGAGTTCTATGGAGGAGTACTGGTCTGCGTGCTCATGACCACGCAAATTCCAGTAAAGCAAATGAATCTGCCCCAGCCCCCCAACCAGATGCACACAATTGAGAACATTTGGGTGGGGGGGGGGGGGGGGGGAAGAGGTTATTGCACTTCAATTCGCTTACCTGTCTTTTTTGACATATTTTTTCTTTTTTGGAGGAGGGGGGGGGGGGGGGGGGGAGTTGCAGAGATTTTGTTAACCCAGTGTTGAAGTTGAAAACGTGGCCTCTTATGTGCCATTTCCTGTGTAGCCTGTTCCGGGCTCTCCAAGTTAGTGGAACAAGTGAATGAGAAAGTGAGTGCAAAAAAGGCATGAGGGCTATGCCATTGTCCCCCTTCTTTCCAGATCTTTTATGTTTTTGCGTGATCTCTACTATGAGCCTAGAAAAGGGCCAGTAGTAGTGTATGGTTTAATCTCCAAATAAGTGGCTTTGCTTCCTCTTCAGTAAAGCTAATCAACTACACATAAGAACCCCATGAGTGTTTTGAACTCCAGATAATGCCATAAATGCCTTTGTATATTGCTACAAGAAGCTTCCTCTACATGTTTTTAAAGGCCTCTGGTTATGAAATAGGAAATACCAACAAATACAAGGGATTCTCCAATAATGTGGAGGAACAAAAACTGTAACAGAAAATACTATATCTTAGGAAAAATCAACTTTGGACCATAAAAAAACCCTTTTTTATTTTTTTCCATGATTACATTTTATTACAAATGGATAAGCAAAAATGACAATTAATTCCCTAGTGGTATTCTTAAGTTCTGAGTAAATAAATATTTAGTAGTAACCTGAAATTCAACTAAGATCAATTTGGCATCCAAAACTAAGAACTTTCGTGGTGTGCAAATTTGCATAGAAGCAGATGTCTGAAGTATATGAAAAAAAAAACAGCAAAAAAACACCATCACTGACAAGAATGAGACATTTGTTTAAACAAGTGTAACCAAAAGTTGTAATTTGATCTTGACTGCACAACTGGATGTTCTACATTGACTAACTGGTTAGATACCAAAATTTTCAACCATGTGTATTAACTCCCACACTATAAATGTACAGCTATATGTATGTATACCAAATAGATACATGTATCTTATTCAATGCTCTGCTGGACTGACTAGCGCACGTACTTGATATTATTTTATACACTAATTTTATATTCACATCAATTGTCACAATATAAATAGTACTTTAATTTATACTACATATAAATTAAAAATATATTACCAAACATTTCCAATCCTGCCATTGTACAAATCAATCCTGCCATTTTACAAATCAACCTTCAGTAGACAACATCAATCATGTTTAACATTTCATGCCATAATAATAACATAAAAGTGCAAAACAAAAATTAAATTACCCCAATGTGTTAGTATATACCGATGTAAACTATAAAAAATATCCCACTATTGCTCAAACTTGTTACGGCAGAGAAGTCAAGTTTGGTGATAAATTCAAAAAAAAATAGAAAATGTTTTAGGTACTATCAAGCAAAAAGTGTACTCCTCACTCCATTATGAAGAGGAAAAATGAGTCCCCAGTTTTGAACACAAAAGTACTGTTTATAAATACCTGCCAGTGGATAAATATCTCACCCTCTTTATATATTAACTCACCTTGTGTTTACATTATAATTTTTGACCAAAAGAGGAAATAGTGGCACTGTACATTATGATAATTATTTTAGCCTATGCACATTAACATCAGTACCAATGAAAAATATGGTCTCTCAACTCAAGACCCCTTTAAAGAGCATTATGATCAGAAATCCTGATACATGTCACTGACGGGAAAAAAAAACAGAAGTCAGGAATTGTCAAAACAAGCATGATTATTATCGTAGGACTGATACTGTATATAACAATATTCATGAAAGTGTCAAAAAATGTTACTTTTAACACAGACGTTTTGGGTGTATTACCCTTCATCAGTGTGAGAAACCGTTAATAATACACGCTGTTCGAAACAAAGTAAGGTGAAAGCGTGCGTGCGCGTAAAAAAGCACGCGCACAGTTCAAATGTAGCTGAAATTGATGTTGATTCCATTTTGGTTGCACGGTTCCCAAAGAAAAAAAGCAGCCTCATTTCAACCTGCTTGCGTTGGATGCTGTTTCTGGTACATACGCGCATACCCTGCACCTGGACATCTGCGATACTGTGGCCCGTGGAGTTGAAATGTTGTGCCACAGGGAAACCAGGAGTGTTGTTGCGTATGCTTCGCAGATGTTCTCCAAATCGACTTCTGAGGCTTCGCCCAGTTTCACCGATGTAAAGATGGAAACATCTGCGGCAGGATATACAGTACACGAGAATTTCTGACACGCAGGAGAAATGATCATGGATGGTAAAGGAGCACTTAGGGCCTCGTATCTGGGAGACTGGATTGATGTACTCGCAAGTCTGGTAACGAGGGCGTTGGCATGAGAGAGACCCAGGCCCAATAGGGAACTACCCTTTCTGGACATCAACCTACACATCGCCGATGATAGAGTTCAAACCTGTCTTCTACAAGAGAACAGATACTCACAACTACCTCCATTTTTCTTCTTTTCATCCTGACCACTGCAAGCGTGCTATCCCTTACAGCCAGTTCCTACGACTGCGTCGACTTTGCTCCGACAACGATGACTTCCTGGTTAAATCTAAGGATATGGCAGCATTCTTTACACAGCGTGCCATGTACTTCCCTTGAGCATGATCTACGTAGGGTAACAGCCATCAGCCATCCTCACGCTCTGAGAGGGTCTGAACAAGCTGATACAACCACTGATAGAGTGCCTTTGGCCCTCACGTATCACCCGTTTAACACGCAAGTCAAACGGTATCTAATTCAGAACTTCAATATCCTCTCGACTGACCAGCAAACGCGTGACATCTTCCCACAACAACCCTTTGTGGTGTACAGACGCGACTTGAGCTTGAGAAACATGCTAGTGCACTCCGCCGAAAACTTATCCACCAGGCAACCTGGGTCTCGTGCATGTCAACGCCCTCGTTGCCAGACTTGCAAGTACTTCAATCCAGTCACCGAGATACGAGGCCCTAAGTGCACCTTTACCATCCATGATCATTTCTCCTGCGTGTCAGAAAATCTCGTGTACTATATATCCTGCTGCAGATGTTCCCATCTTTACATCGGTGAAACTGGGCGAAGCCTCAGAAGTCGATTTGGAGAACATCTGCAAAGCATACGCAACAACACTCCTGTGGCACAACATTTCAACTCCACGGACCACAGTATCGCAGATGTCCAGGTGCAGGGTATGGGCTTATGTACTGGAAACAACATCCAATGCAAGCAGGTTGAAATGAGGCTGATTTTTTGTTTGGGAACCGTGCAACCAAATGGAATCAACATCAATTTCAGCTACATTTGAACTGTTTGCGCGCTTTTTTGCGCACGCGCGCTTTCATTTTACTTAGTTTCGAACAGCGCATATTATTAACGGTTTCTCACACTGATGAAGGGTAATACACCCGAAACGTCTGTGTTAAAAGTAACATTTTTTGACACTTTATGAGTATGATTATTATTAGCCTGTTAACAGTTTCTAAATCACTCGCACTTTTTACAGCTTTTCATTCTGAGATTGTATTCCTCTTCAATGTTAAAAGCTGACACTGCAATGCCCATCTGTCCAGCATAATATGTTGTCATGATCAGAGCTCTTGCCCATGGGATGGGGAAGCAAAATTTGTTTAAAGCGATGAGATTGTCTGAGATGTAGAACATGGTAGCACCAAAGCAAGCACTCATCCTGGTCCAACGACACAAACCATTCTCTTCGATTTGATTTTGGACGCAAGTAATTGCCCGCCACAACATCCCAGTAATGACGATTCCGTAGATGAGAACAGCAATCACAAGTTTTCCTTTTAATCCAGGATAACATACGTAGTACATGAAGACTCCCGGAAAGAGGCACAACAGCAACACAGGAAGGTTTCTCAGCTGGAACGGTTGGAACCCAAAAGCTCTTATATACAAAATGTGTGCGATGCCAAATGCGATCATCCCATGGATAAAATAGGTGTTTTTCCACACAAGGAAGACATCGCCAATGCCTGAGAAAATAAGACCCAAGAGAATACGTCTGCTGTAGTTGTGTTGCTTCTCCAGGCTTATCCCCTGCAGGCTGACGAACCCACACAAACAGAGGATTGGCAGAATTTTAAGGATGGCGGCAAAGACTGTTGGTTTCTCATGTTCTGGAAGCCATGCCACAAAGTATACACATACAGTCTTCAGGAATGGGACAAGTTTAGGACCAATACTTTTAACCTTAAAAGAAACAAAGATGTTATTAAAATCAAGGCACTTAAAATATTTCCTATAGGGTTTTCCCTGATACGATGCAGAGGCATGAATGGAATGTGTGCCAGCAAAGCGTAAACGTCCTCTGAGACATGTTCTTTCAGGATGATTGTGCATTTGAGCACTGCTCAGTCCATTGATACCAACTGCATTGTCAGTTTGGATACGGGTTTGCCACATTCATCATGCATGATGTAAGTAGTCATCCAAGAAGTGAAGAAATGTACTGTCACACAAGACGTAACTTGTCAAGATTGGCTAACATAAAATTAATTTTGATAGCACGTCACACTTCTTACTAGGATCTCAAACGATTTTGTGAGTTCCAAAATGTATGTCCACGTGAAATAATCTTCAAAATTGACAGCCACAAAAATTCAGTAGTCTAACGGGTTTGCATTCCGGTAATTCGACTGTATTTTTGGACACTTTTGGAGCAAGTATGTACGTCATGACACTATGTGTTTACCAGCATGTTGCATCATGCTTGGAACATGTTGAAGCATTTTCACAGTAATGGTCTGTGAAAATCATGTCAACAATAAATTATTGTTTTCTCAATCCCATGTCCGTGTGTAGGTGGACTGATCTTAAGCAGGTAATCTGCTACAAAATGCAAAATAGCCTTCCCAATGTGCTCCCACTTGGAGTCTCCAAAATGCCACATTCATTTACTTGGATGGCTCACAAGTTTGTTAATGAATTGATATTAAACTCCTTAACTGAAAGATCTGTTCATTACATATTGGTTTTCACTATGAATCCTTCACTTTGTGATCAATTATTCTTCTGTAATTAATTTGAAAGATCACTAACATTTGGAACTCAAACTTTTTCCTCTACACTCTCAACTAAAAGTTTGGGGGGCCTTGGGATTCCCAAAAGAAAATTAAAAGGAAAACCATGTTCCTATTTTTCTTTTTTAATATCAGTGTCATTTTTGTTTTTGTTTTGTTTTTAACTTGAAAATACAACCCAAGTAATATTTGCCCATGACTACATTGAGCAATATAGATAAATATTCATGAAACAGAATAAACACACGCAAGCAGAGACAAACATCCTGGTGGACGGTCCCCCACGCTCTCATTTACATTTTATCCTTGAGTGACCTTCACTTCAGCCCTGCCCCCCTGTCCACCCCTACCGAGCCCACATGTTTGCCCACGCGCGCATTTTACGTGTACACAATGCAAATTAGACATCAAGTTCAGTTTGAATATTTTTGATCATTGGTTTAAATTTGAAAAAAAAAGTTCCTTATCAATCGTAACGTCATCTGTCAAGTTATGATGACGAAAATCAAAATTTATCTTCCATACTTGAAAACATGTCCGCGAATCAGCAACCACCTTCATATAAACCTTCTATAAAGGACAGCTAAATTATTGAAAAGCAACCTTCTTGCTTTTTACATGCTTAACAGTCAATGAAAGATTTAACAGTCTTAAAAAATGTTGCTGGACAGGGCTTCAAATTGAAGTAAACATCGGAAATTAATTCCTTTTCAAAAACTGCGTTGGTCGGGGCCGGTGGCCGGCACGACGAAACGGGAACTCTTGACTCTTCTCTTGTCCTTTTACTTATTCTTACATTTTCTTTGAAATAATACAAATGAAATTCACAAAGTAACAAAAACAAGTGACTGCACTTACATGTAATTCTGAAGGTAAATAAAAGATTGTGAGTCAAAGCAGACTAGAACTGTTACAGTATTTCGCAGACCGACCGAAGTAAGCTAAGTCGATGCGAAAAGCGGCAGGAAATTGCACAACAAAACGGCGTGAAACTTAGACCTTATTCGACAGGTGAAAACGAAGGTTTGAAATGACTTCTTCATTCAAAGGGAAGCGCATAAAAAATGAAACAACGGGAATACAACAAAGGAAAAATTGTAAACACGGCCATGCCTCTGTGATATCTGGTGTAATATCGCGGGAAACTTTTCGCTGAAAAACACGTTTAAAAGACAACTATTTCTCTAGATTGTACTTACCACTTCAGCTCTGTCTAATCTGTACTGTAAAATATACGAATCGACTCGATCAGCGCAGTTTCTTTCGTTCTTTATCATCGTCACGTATTTCGATTCCCAACCGGTAAACACAACTGAACTTTGCGGTCCGTGACTTGTGACTCATTTATTGCGCTAACTGCCGACACGTGACTATATTGACAACATTCTATGACGTCACACGAGTGCACGTAAATATTCTCTTTTTGCGTGCTTTTGTCCACAGCTGTGTAAAAGCAATATTTAGCAAGAATCAGAACCATTATTATTAATGATTTCCTTGTGTGTTTCACAACGAAAGCTTATCTCAGGGAATAAACACTGCAGACTGCATCAAGGAACGTAAAAGAGAAAGTTCATTCAAGGAGAATGTAACGTGATAAACTACAAAATTGTCACAAATTGCGAAAAAGTAATTTTACATTGTAACTTACCTCCCAGAGATATTTTTAGACAGCGTTTCCCGGTCGCTAGGAGATTTAGAAGATCAAGAAAAATTCAGCCGAAAGATTTATCTTAAACTTTTTTATAAAATTGCTCGCGGTCACCTTCAATGACTCGGGAGGAAACTTGTGTTTAAAAAAATCTCCGGAGTTACGTTTATTCAAGGTTACTCAAGGTCGGGTGCCACATGATCTCACCTAATAAAATCCTTCCGCAAATTCCGGGCAAAGCCTCCGGAAAAATGTATGTTCCAGTACATGTGGATTCTATTCTTGGATCTCTCCGTCTGAATATAAATCGTCAGAAGACTACCAGAACCGCAGTCTCTCTTTCGTCTCAATGAAAATTCACGAAAACGCGCGGGCTCTCCAAACGCACCAAGAAAGTTGCGCGCGTGTCGAGATTGACTGTTCGTTTCAGGGGAGGTGTAACTCATTACATACGTTATAACAAATTATTTGGGCCTGAAAACGCGTGGTTTTGTCTTGAAATAAATTTTTTACTGTTTTGGCCTGAAAAAGACAGTGAAAAGGTTTAGAGTTAGGACTGGAATATAATTTGGATTGACAAGGGTTTCAAGTTCTGGGCCACCCAACTCCACCCTACACCCCAGGGTTTCATTCATCTTCCGTTGTTTGAATTTGATGTACAAGAAGTCGAATCATAGAAACTCTAATTTGAGCAGCAGATACAGAGGCTGGATTTCTCAAGGCCCATATTTTGCAACTTCTACTATTTCTACTATTTTTACAAATATTGAAAAATGGAAATTCATATATACTACAACACAGCAGCACTAGTATCCCAACAGATGTACATTTGAATTTTAATGTTTATCAGTATTATGAAGACTTGTGAGTCCATGACAGTGACAGAGCTCATTTTTTTCTGGGTTTCCTCCTTTTAAAATACAATGCTGATGAAAATATCTGTTTTATATACAACAGGTGTAAAAAGCTGAAAACAAGTTGAAAAAGTTGACACCGCGGCAAAACGTCTGCGCATGCGCTCACTTAGGCCATTTCCAGTTTCGAGTTTTTATGTTGTTCATTTTCATTCGGCGTGCTTTCGAACTGCCTGGGAACTGAATTCGTAGGGATGGCGCTCAAGTCCAGTAAGAGAAGAAAAATTCACCCTCGTGTGTTCCCGTTCTCCAAAAAACAAAAAAAATAAAAACTGGTCATTTCACGTTGTTGTTTTGCAGAGGACGGAAAAGAAATGTACCAGAATGTGTAACGCACGTGCAGAGTCATTGTTTTGCTCATTAAAGCCTATTGTTTTTCGACTTTCTCGTTGCCGTCGCCGTGGTGGTTGCTTAAACTTCCTAATGTCACTACAATGGCGACATGCGAACGTAAACTATCGACTTTCATGATGTTTATTGCTGTGGGTGCAAGCCCGAAACTACGAGGTGCAAAGGTGTAGAAACAGATAAAACTTTATTGAAGCTGCTCTGGATTTTTTATGTCTGGAGCTTAAGTTTTTCAAAATTCGCGGCCGGAACCCGAGTTTGTTATTCTTGCCAATAGTTTTCAATGGGGGAGCATTGACTCAAGAAGTAAAAATACAGCGCGTGTGCAGTGCATTTTGTCGCGGCGTCGAAAAAGTTTAATACTGCCATAAGTGTAAATAGTCTTTTTTTTTATTTTTGTTCTTTTTTAAAATTAATTTTTGAACATTATTTGGGATGGACTAGTCGGTATGGCTCCTGTGTTCCTTTCTAGTCCTTCCCCATATTACGGTCCCTCAAGACACGAACCCAAGTGGTGTAGCGGAAGTTTGTGACGAATATTTGTTTGGCCAGGTGAAAACCCGGGAATCTGGATCTAGCGACCATGAAAAAACAAGAAAAGCGCCAGGGGTATTATAACCCGCCATTGTTCTCCCTCCCCCTGGGGTGTAAAATATATTACAGTCACTCAGTACGAGCCCTAGTGGTGTAGCGGAAGTTTGCGACAAATATTTGTTTGGCCGAGCAAAAACCGGGAGTCTGGGGCAAGTGACTACGAAACAAAAACACGAAAAAAAAGGTTATTACTAGACCCCGTCCTGACAGCGGGGTAATGATGTTATCGAGATTATCATAGTAACTTAAGACCCAAAGTGGTCACTTGAAGTGTGGCCACTTGGAGAGATATAAATCTGGGTCTTGTTTTTAACCAGAGTTTTTGATAGGTAAACTCCAAGAAATTTTGAATTTCACAGAAGGAGCTTGAAAAGTTAAGCTTGAATTGCTTCTATGTTTTGCATTCAAGATGATTTTTCTTTACTAGTTTTTTGCACTTTAACCTGCTCAACAGTGAATGAAGACAAGGCAATTCCTAACTGTGCACCATAGTATGTCACCATGACGATGGCCCGAGCAGACGGAATTGGTAAATAAAACTTATTCATCCCAAGAATCAGGTCTGAAATGCCAAATAAAATAGACCCGACAAATGAACAAAGTTTGGTCCACTCCCATGCTTGGTTTCGCACAGAAACCTGGAGTCCCGTGACAGCTCTCCAGATCATGATTGTTATCAGCAGCATGTAGCCCGCAATCAAACCTATGAGAATGCCTTCAAGGTTTGGCAGGTATAAGGAATATGTGTGCAGTGTTGGAACCATCAGACCAACAAAAACTATTGGGTTTACTGGCTCAAAGCCAAATGCTGAAGCATAAAACAAATGGGCCACACCAAATGAAACCACTCCATAGCTAAAATGGGTAAGTTCCCAGACAATAAATATGTCCCCAAACATGGAGAAGATGAGACCATATAGAATCCGTCGATTGTAGTCATGGATCACTGACAGACTCACTCCTTGCATGGCAACAAAACCACAGAGGCTCAGGATGGGAAGAATCTTGATCACTGCAGATAGCACAGAGGGGTTTTCTGCTTCAGGTAACCACAATATGAAGTAGATGCAGAATGTTTTGAAGAATGGAACAAGCTTGGGAGCTGCATGTTTGAACTGCCAAGGAAAAAAAACATTAACATCAATAATGCAACAGTTTTATGACTCTTCTTTCCAACATGCCATTTGCTAGCCTGGGAAAATATCAAACACCTCCTGTAACCTACCTCCCTTCCCCCATTATCCCCTGGAATTTAAGGGGGGGGGGAGGCTTAGAGCTTGACCTAGTGAACTTTTTTCCTGCCAAATGTAATAACTTCCCCTGATTCGAAACTAACCCTTAAAATATTTTCCCTTCTAATAGTTCTATCAGTCAAAATGGCAAAAATATAAACCCTATCTAAGTCCCTAGCATCTAACCATATCCCTTCCCAGGATGTAGATTACCTTACCCCCCCCCCCACCCCCTAAGTTATGGCCTCTTAACCGCTAGGTTGTAGCCCCACTCCCCCCAGGTTGTATTCCCACTCTCCCTAGGTTATGGCTATAGCCCAGGTGGAGCCTTCCCAGGTTGTATCCTGCAATTATACAAAAGGGTACCTGAGCATAAAGCAGAAAATTCCAGAGTGATGATGTAGTACTAAAAAACCAGCACTACAAACCAATCAAAATCACTCAAACCTACATCCGTGTGGGCAGGAGCCCATTAGGGTCATGGGCTCTTGGTGTAGGGGAGGGGTGGGGTAGGGGTGCCTGGCAAAAGGGGGGCAGGGGGCAAGAATGAGTTAAAACAAGCAATGAAGGAAAAAAAAAGACAAAACAAAAGAAAAGAAAACAAAAGAAAAGATGGAGCTGGAAAATGTAACTAGCCATGGTCAAAGTTCGTCTAAGCACTAAAAAGGGCTTGCAAGAATCGTGTCCTTATTTCTGGATCATATCTTATGAAGAGCAGGTACAAACAACCTTTTTGAAGGACCTAAGATTTCGGATCTCACAAATAAGGAACTCAGAATTAAGCTTAAGCTTAAATCAAATGGCCAAGAATCGCGTGACCTTCCTTAGGTCAACAGGGGTATTGAAGTTTTTAAAAGAACTTCGCAAAAAACTTTGTAATGTGTAGGTTACTTTGAGTGGTTTACTCACCACGTCGGTAGGTGTGAGTTCATATTTTGAAGAAAATACGTTGGTACGGCTGCTCGAAGAACCTCGTCGACCTTCTGCCATGTTTCGAACAAACTTTCCAAAGTGACGTAGTCAAAGAAATTTCCGCAAAACTCTCCAAGAGAGAGGCCTGGTAACACAGCTACAGTGAAGTGAGCCCGCAATCTTTGGTCAGTTGATAAAATATCGAAACAAAATGGCGGTCGAAAGTGAAGGCAAACACGAAGATTTTGGCACAACTCTTTCGGATCTGGAAGAGGGGTTGGAGAGTAAAGGTTAGCTTTATGAAATGTTTGACCTCCTAGTTTTTAGCTTCCTTTTATATTTGTACCAATAAGTTTGCAGCATTTGAACAACTACTTTGAAAATCAATGCAATATGTATCCACGTGCATGTGTTGAACTTTATAAGCTTATATCATCGAACGAACTCGTTACCAATTTGTTTTCAGAAATCAGATCTTAGCATCTCTTCTGTTAAGAGAGAGAGCTAAGTTGTTTATCTTTGACAGTAAGAATTTACAATTTATGAGATGTGGTTCTTGTAAGGTTAGTCGTATGTTGTGGAGTTCAATGCACTATTAATTAAAGGCCTGCAGTCAATTCACGTTTTGAGTTTATGCCCTATTTTATAGCAAGGGAAAATTGGAACTTGGAGTACTGTCAAATATAAAAGCATTTTTGGTTTTCAAAAGTTTCTAAGCTGCCTTGTAATGTAACTCTTCCTCCCACTCACCCCTCCAAAAAAACGAAAAAGTTAAGTTACCTCCGTATATTTAATAGTTGAAAATTATTTTTGAACCCAGGTGACAATGAAGACACAAATGAAGGCTGGGCAGATGCTATGGCAAGAATTCTTGAAAAGCAGCTTCCAGATGACAAGGTATTACAATTGTGAAGTAATTTATGGGTGAAATATTAAAAAAAAAAAGACTATCAGCCAGACAGTTCAGTGGGTATGTCTATGCTACAATAATAAATGAAATAAATAAATAACCTTTATTTATGCATTATGTGGTTCCAGAAAATATCCATACCCCTCCCACGGAAGGTTTTTGGTTTGCATGATTGCATCCCCCCATCCCTTCGGAATTTCCGTTCCAAGGGGGGCTTTGATGACCCCCCTCCCCCCAGGAATTTCCACGTTACACGAACATGGTTTTTGGTGTAACATTTACTATCATAACATCCATTTTCAACATATAACGCTTTATTATTGTTCTATACTATTTGCATGTTTGCAATCCGGTTTGAAATGTTCTATGTTTTTCATGAAAATTTGTTTAAACCGAGTGTTTTAATGTTCTATTAACGTTGGTGCCGAGGGTTGCCGCGAATAATTTGTGTGCCAAATGCGACGTAAACATTAACAACGAAGCCAAACTTTGAGAATCGATTTTGTGTTTGCCACACTCAAACCTGCCGTCAAAAGCGAAACTGTTGAATGTAAATTACACTAAAAATCGATGGTTATGATGTTCGAAAGAGAATTAGAGTAAAATAGCAGCTTTTTCCTGGGATTATGCACAAGTGAATTTGCATACCGTGAGTCTAAAAATAAATTGCACAGAGAGATAACAAATCGAACCTGTCTTCCCGCACTTTATCCTTTGTTTAAAATTGAAATAGTAAATGAAGGTCAAATGGAAACTCAAAGATAATGACAACTGTAAAAGAATTTGTAAGAAATAGCTAATGTAGGCTGAACTTTTAGTTTCAGTTCAAAAACGTATCAAATTTGCATAACGCGTGAAATTTGACCTTTTCAAATTATGAGCGTCACTGTTTATGTAACGTAACAATTCTATCTCGATGATATCCGGTGAAAAGCGGCTGAAAGCCCTTTGCTGGATTGCACGATAAAAATATTTTGTATTTGTTTAAACAACTTTGGTGTTTAACGAAAAACGTTCCCATTGAAAGGATTGAAAACGGTGCAATATTCACCAAAGGCCAAGGAGACATGCAATTTTTCGTAAACACGAATATGCAAATCAGGTCTACCGAAATTTTATACAAATCAAAGTCGCAAAATTTGTCATTTTGGTCAACATATTTGCATAGTTTTGAAGGTCAAAACAGCCCACGTAAGTATTACTTCGTGCTTGGCATCAATCGTGCGTTGCTTTCAATTTTTTCGTGTTTCTTCACCCTCTGGAAAATGAGCTTCCTATGAACCCCCCACTCCCCTCGGAAATTTCTGCCTTTGAACCCCCCCTCCCCCTCGGAATTTCCAGTGACCTTCCGTGGGGGGGGTATGGATATTTTCTGGAACCACACATTATTATATATGTGTTACAGCCATAGGCTTGTGGGGCTGTGTATGCAAAACAAATATCTGGAAAGACATAACAAACTGAATAGAACAAGTAAGAATCCCAACTGGCGGGAGGCAAGCCAGTTGGCTGTCTACAAGCATGGCCGAGGAGTAGAACTTGGGGCTGCCAAGAAACAACTCCAGCTAGTGGCCAAAGCGGGATTTGAACCTGGGGCCGCCGAGTTCAAATCCAGTGCCCTAAACCACTTGACCATGCTTGCTCCTTACTCAGCCTTGCTGTTTCCTTTCTCAGCCATGCTGCCTCCCTACTCAGCAATACTGTTTTCCCCTTCTTGGCCATGGTGCCTCCCTACTCAGCCATGCTGCCTCCCTACTCAGCCATGCTGCCTCCCTACTTAGCCATGCTGCCTCCCTACTCAGCCATGCTGCCTCCCTACTTAGCCATGCTGCCTCCCTACTCAGCCATGCTGCCTCCCTTCTCAGCCATGCTGCCTCCCTACTTGGCCATGCTGCCTTCCTATGAGCCACTAGGTAGTATTTGCATTAGTAATATGCTACACTGGCTGTCATAATGAGGAGGTCATATCAAAGGAGTATTTGTAATGTCGGATTTCACTTTAGTATTATTGTGGTCTCTTCTCTAGCCTCCTGTGTTAATGAAATACAAGAAGGTTGAAAAGCGGAGAGCTGAGAAAAAGGAAGAACAAATCTCAAAAAAGGTAAAAAATACTGTGACTACAAATGATGTCATGTTTAAACCATTGTTTTCTTATGAGTTTCATACCATGTCTTCTAATTTTCCTCTATTTTCCCCTTAAGCGGAAAGCTCAAGAACGGCATTCCATGCTTGAAAAAGACCGAGTCAAACCAGATGGTTCAACATTAGATTATGAAAAGAACTTAGCAAAAATAGCGACTCGAGGAGGTAATTGTCAAGATTATTTTATGAACTAGTTAAAAACAAGAAAGCCCATTGGGCATTTTAACCGGCCATTCTGACCCTCCCCACCCCTAGGTTTCACAAATGTTAGTGCGGTCCTCTATTTATACGAACCGGCGTGAC